>VUYV01000376.1:4203-63995 GCA_008711295.1 Anarhynchus alexandrinus | reverse complement strand
TATGTTTCCCCTTTTCCAGTCATCAGGAACCTCGCCAGACTGCCACGACTTCTCAAATATGATGGCTAGTGGCTTAGCGACTTCATCTGCCAGTTCCCTCAGGACCCGCGGATGTATCTCATCAGGTCCCATGGACTTGTGCACCTTCAGAACCTGAATATAACTTTTATTCATAGTGCAGTCTGATACAATTGGCAGAAAAAGAAGCTATGCATAGAAAAAGATTCTTGATTTTTATTTTTTTAAAAATATGGTTGGAACTGATTGGGCTAAATTGTTGATTTTCATTCTTCCACCGTGTTGACTTTTTTTTTTCCCCTCCAGATGCATGTGTACAGAAGGGTGGACAGGGCCGGACTGCAGTGAAGATATAAATGAATGTGATTCTGAACCATGCTTGAATGGAGCCACCTGTTATGAATCTGTTAAGCAGGGACAGTTTGTGTGCATTTGTCCTCCATTTTACACTGGTGACTTCTGCCATCAGCGCTTCAGTCCCTGTGAGCTGCCTTACAATCCATGCATAAACAATTCAACCTGCTTGGCCCAAGCCGATGGAACTCCAATGTGCGTTTGCAAAACTGGTAAGAACTGGTATAGTTAATCTTGTCTGTTGTCTGTTATGCTGCAGAAAAGTTGTACATTTGTGTTGAATTTAATGCTGTCTTCAGTGAAAGTAACAATGTATACCTTTCAAAGCACATAAAAACTTCAGGAGTTACAGCAGGTCTATCAGTTATGTTAAAATACTGGTAAGATAGCTGTCAGTTTGCCTACTGTTAATTTCTCATATTATAGTACGTATTAAATCTATGGCTGTTTAGATTCCAGCATTCAGAATTACTATTTTTGAGTCAATTGTTACAACAACATAGAGGTAGACATGCACCTGGCCAGCAGAGCTGACAGATTAAATTGACAAAACAGACAGGCAAAAATAGACAGAATAAATGCAAATTGTTAAAAGTGCAAAAATTGGAGCAAGTTGGAAATGGTTCCTCTTCCTGCTGAGCTGTCAGGAAGGCCTGGCACATCAGGGGAGTAATCTTTCCCTGCCTAATGGATAGCGCGGATTGCTCTCTGTATGCACAACAAGCAAAATCACAACAGGTGCTGACAGCTTTCCTGGGCCATGGCTTAAAAGACACAATCTCTCCCTTGATGTACAAGAACTGCTAAGGTGGAACAGAGCAACAGTTTAACTGTGCAGAACATCACTGTGCAGTTCTGCATAGGAATTGAAGAATACATTAACTAAATAAAACTGCAGTGAAGATTTAAGTAGGGAGAGTACAATTACTGAATTTAGAATTTAGGCAGGATTTTGAAGTCATCACTCTTATACCTATAAATGGTAGGGGTGTAGGGGTGTCCTAGGGACCAAGGAGAGCAAATACATTAATTGCAGTGTTACACCATAGTATTACTCATTGTTTACTGAGCTGCAAAGATACAGAGGTAATACGTAGAAGTTAGCAGTATTTATAGCTTGGGGTTTTTTACTATTAAGGTAAAGGTTACCACAAGTTTCTGAGTTAAAATAAAGTCACTGGGGAGGTATGCAAGTTACTTATTGAAGCAGCTTTTAGAAAAGCTGGTTTTTAAAAACAGCTTTTAATACGACGTATTGATTTTGAAACCTTTTCCAGAAATGATGTGTAGAGAGATATGTAGTTCAATCTTTTCTTAATGTTCCTTAGAAGAGTCGTTTTTTCAAAGCATTTTTGGGCACAGTTTCTGAAGAATCCAAAAAACTGGCAGCCAAAATTCTCAGGGAACTTTGACAGAATCTTCAAGGATTCTTGCAGCTTGCAGCTAGGAATCTTCAGGGAACTAGCAGGGGAGTTATGTGAACCAGTAACATGCATTGCTTACAAATCTTGTAAAGTGGAAAATACCACAGTAGTGAAAAGGGATAAAAGGCATAATTCATGAAATGAGTTAATCATTCATGTTAGGAAAAATGCAATCATTTATTCAAGACTCTTATCTAAAAAAGGAGACCATAAAATACAGACATTTAATTGTGTCGTGGTTTGGGCTGGGCTGGACGCTAAGAGGAACGACAGGTGCTCTCTTTAACCTGTCTCCCTTCAGAGAAGAGAGAGAGAATAAGAGAGAGGGAGACTTATGAGCTGAAAATAAACTAAACTACTTCAATGAAATATTAATAATAAAATAATAAGAAGAAATATATAATAATATTAATAAGAAAATAATGAAATATACACAACGTATACAAAACCAATATCAAGCTCCCAGGATGACGATCACATCACCAGCAGGCACTGGGGAAGTCCCGGACTGGACTCAGTGATGGACGCGAACTGGATTCCAGATCGTATACAAAACCAATATCAAGCTCCCAGGATGACGATCACATCACCAGCAGGCACTGGGGAAGTCCCAGACTGGACTCAGTGATGGACGCGAACTGGATTCCAGATCTGAATTCAGGAATACATGAATCGGGGTCAAAGGCAGACGAACAGACAGAGTCCTCCTTGTACACCGGCCACTGTAGGAAGAGGGCTGACCCTTTGATCCCTCAGCTTTTATACTGAGCATGAGGCAGATGGGATGGAATACCCTGTTGGTCAGTTTTGGATTACCTGTCCTGTCCGCCCTCTCCACAGGTGCGACCCCTCTACGCTTTTCTGCTTCCGACCCTCCAACGGGGCAAACAAACAAGTTTGTTACAGCATGTTACAGCAATAAGTATAAGCAGGAGCCACTCTGCATATTGTTCCTCGGTATTCCCTATAAACATCAGGCCTTATCACTCTGGTAGCAGAAACTGTCTGAAGACTATGCCATTAATTTCAGAGCATTAGAAGAGGCTTAACTGCAAAGTAAAACTACTGAAAAGAAAATTGGTTCTTTTTTACCTCAAACTAGGACAATTGAAAGCAGTTTATGGAAATCTATTTCTGCAGTTGTGTTCTTTTCTTTTATTTTATTTTAAAATGAGGGTGGTGAGGCACTGGAACATATTTCCCAGGGAAGTTGTGGATGCCCCATCCCTGAAAGTGTTCAAGGCCAGGTTGGATGGGGCTTTGAGCAACCCGGTCTAGTGGAAGGTGTCCCTGCCCATGGCAGAGGGGATTGGAACTAGATGATCTTGAAAGGTCTGTTCTAACTCTAACCATTCTATGATTCTGTGATTTTCCTATTTTCGTCTGCCATGTGCCTTCCTTTCTCTCTCAATAAACCTGTCACAATTACAAATCTTATCACAAAGGGCAGTCACACTGACATAGCTAAATTACTCCAAGATACCTGACTTAGTACCACATGGCATGTTGATTAAACGACTTGCCAGTAGTTAACAGTCCAGTCAGAAGGTACAAATCTGGTTTAGCAAGAGTCGCAAAAGGTAGCTGTGCTTATCAAATTCTAAAGATTATCTTTAGAAAACTATGTGTGAGCTGGGTACAATAGGACCACAAATCGTGCTATTGACTGGTACTTATTTAGAAGAAAAAGAATATCCACTGACTACAGGAAGCTGGGATTGGGATGCCATACTTGGGGAGAGAAGACAAAAGCTGATAAGTTGGGCACAGTCAAACTTGATGTAAGGTGTTAGCCTAGGACAGAATTATTACGGCAGATTGGTAGGGAGATAATGAAGTCATGATCAGTAGTGGTATACAGCAAAACTACACATCTTTGGTTTTGTGTGTATGTTAGGGAGTCACAGTTGTCTGATTCTGCTTTAAAGATTTTTAAAATTCTATAAATAATACAAATGTAAAACTTCCTTTTGAGTTTCTGCCCCAGCTGTAGAGGTTTGCTTCCTGCAAGGAGATGGATTATAACAGTTGTAATGCAAAACTGAGCTCTTTTATTGTGTATTATAGAACTGGTTTAGACCATGAGTTTAAGTTGAGTTGCCCACACAAGCAGGTTAAACAGTTTAAGAAGTTGTGATGTCTACAATTGTATGCTGGTATATTCATGGTTGCAAGAATGTTACAGGGTAGGCCAATATTGAAAAAGTTTAGGAATCGCTGCAATAGAGCAAGTTTCCCAAGAAGTGTACAGAAAACACCTCTTCTTACATACTTTGCCAGTAATTGATATGCAAGGGTTTGATCAAGGCAATTCGGAGGAGATGGCTTTTTGAGCTATTATGCATATACTCAGCATTTAGTCTTGCTGTTAGTTTTTCGTGAAATGCTATATACTAAATGCAAACGGAACAGAGGAGGAAAGGACAACTTAGGGCAAAGAGTAGAATATTGTATTGCTTAATTTATCAACACGTTTTTCAGTTCTTAAGAATTCCATTCTTGGAATTAATCTTAATAATAGAAATAATAATTTAGTGTAACAGAAGAGAAAAGTAGGAAACATGAGCAAAGCTACAAAATATAAATAATGTTGAAATATTTGTAGCTGAGCCTGGGCAACTGTTCATAAATTCCCTGGAAGGTCTACGTGCAAAAGATCCGAAGAGCAATTCAGTTGCATACATAAATGAACTGGAGGGTAAATAAACTAGAGGATGAACATTAGATCATGGTGTTCTAGATAATGCCAAGCACAAAAATATTAGTATTGTAAAGGCAACCCAAAGGGAATACAGGATGGTTTCATAGAAATAGTGCAGCTTTCTGAGAACAATTGTGTTCTAAGAAAGAACAAATTACTGAAAACAATATATTCAAAATGAAGGAAAACTAAGAGAGTACATGCAACTACAGAGTGCAAGATCAGCTCTCTGGCTAGGACTCTTGAACAACAGGCATACTTAATGATGAAAAGGCAGACAAAAGGTAACAGTTATCATGGAGGAATGTGAAACCTGGGGAAATACAAGCACATAAATATTACAGAAAATTAACAGAAAATAATTTGCAAATATAAACCATAGGCCAGAAAGCATGTAGTGTTTTCTAATCAAAGACTTTTTTATTAACAGCGATTTATTCTTCGGCAAGAATTATTAGTAGATATATCTAGGAACTAAAGCCAGGCAAGGTTAGTAGGAACAGCAGATATAGTTGTTGCTGACGTAAAGACAGGAAGGTAAGGACAAGGTTGTTGCATTCAAAGGGTGTTTAGAATTCCTGCTTCTTATAATAAAAGGTAGAAATTAATCTCTTTCTTTAAAATTAGATGTAGAACTTCTTTCATTAGTCCAAGTAATATCCTCAGCTCAGGATGCTTATGCAGTCTCCTTATTACAATATAAGCAATATTCTGCTTAACTTTAGTTTGTGATGGGAAAATTCTCAAGAAACGTATGTAAATACATTATTGCATATATATATATATAAAGAGAGTGTTAATACCAAAGCTTTACGTACCCCATTCAAAAATAGAGGTTATTTGGTCAGCATTTGTGTTAGTTCAATAGCATTTTTAATGAGTCAGGAAACTCAAAAGGTAAGTTAAATCAATGAAATAATGTATTTATTATTGAAACAAACACACCAGAAAGTGTAGATTAATATGACTAGATGTAGATGCCCACAGTATTACACTGAGGAGGTATATGTAAAGGTATACACAGCACGCGTTGGGGAGGTCCCCCCGTGGTCCATTTACAGTCAATGAAGAGAAAGAGGCAGTTTTCTGAGGTAATTAATTTCACCCAAAAGCAGACACACAAAGTCAAATGGCTAATGCTATAGAAATATTTATGTCACTCTGCTGACTATATAGGCAGCCTAGGACAATTTGTTCAGATGATAGATGGGCTGAATTCCTTACCATTTGCCTGTTGTGTGTATTATTTCTGCAGAGATTTTTTTTTAATCTACATAGTTTGGGGAAGCACACAGTTTCAGAGAGGGGTAAACCAAAAGAATGGAGAACAGCTATTTGTGTCATTATAGCATACAAGTAGTCAAAAGCTTTCTCTTCTTACTTTTGCTCATTGTATCTTTGAAGATACAAAGCTAGGAGCTGAGAAGCTGAAAAACTGGTTTATGCAAGAGGAATTGCACAGGGCATGAGGTTACAACCACCAGTTTTAGGGTGTAGGGGAATTATGGGTCTTGTTCCAGGGGAAAGTGTCAGTGAGATCTAAGGAGAGTACTGTGTCATCTCTAAGGAGAAACAATAGCTACATTTGGAATTAGCCATCCTATTTTTTCTTTGTCCTCCAAGTACTCTTTCCCAAAGCCAGACTTTACGGTTCCTTTCTTGATGTTTCAAGGTAATTTCTGAACAATTTTTGAACAACTCTTTCCAGGACTTTCTCACCCCTTTTATCAGACTACTGTAAATAACTCTTTCCTGTGACACCTTCTTTTTTAACACCCTTTGTCCTAACATGCTAATAATTGTTTTTATTTGGTCTATAGAATCTTACAGCTAGAAGTTTGGACTGAGACAAAATATATTTCAGCCCATGTATGTGAGACTAAGTGAAAGTTATCATAATGCACAAAATTTATAATATCAAGCAGAAATAATAAGTAGGTGCTAAAAAACAGAAGTCATGTAAATTGAAGATGGTCATTGTCAGATTTCTGAGCCCTCCAGTGGCAGTTTCTTTTTCAGACACACGTGTACATAATTCACAAATGCAAATAGCCTTTTTACCATGTCGAACATTTCACACACCTATGATTTTGATATGCGTACCTACCTATGTTATACTGATTAACCTAAATGCCTGTACTAATGATTATGGGGCTATTGTGATATCTCTGCTGCTTGCAAACATTGGTTCATAAATGGCTCACAGTAAGGAGACAAATATAATCCATGATACTGTGCTGAGGAGCAAAACAGTAGAGACCTTACGTGGAGTGAATCCTGTTAGTCTTCTGTGTTGCCTGCAGAGTTAAATTCTGTAATATTTCTCTGGAATAAGGAGATGAAAATGACCACAACTGTAACAGCAGATGTGAAGCTTCTACACTTTGCATATTCCTACACTTCACAGCTCACAGAAGTCCCATAGACCAAGTTGAGACGTGCAGTTGCTGTTTCCCATGTTTCAGAGAAACAGAAGGAACAATAGGATCTGTCCCATTCTAAGTAACAGCATTTAATGCTTCATCCATTGGCAGCAAAACTACCACAAGATGTTGGAATTTCTGTAAACTAAAATGCATGTATCTTTCTGTCTGCACATAAATTCCAAGCAAATTTGATCATGCTGTCAAACCCCATAGTGCTAACGTTGAGTATGAGGAAACTAGGGCTTGAGATTAGATGAGCTGCTTTTGTGATGTTCTTCATAGAATACAGGTACTTTTAGACCTCATATTACTAAAGTCACTTCCGTGCTACCTGAACTGTTCAAAATATACAAAAATAAAAGTAAATTGTCTAACACAAAGAATTGCAATGATTGGTTTTTGTCTCTGTTGATTTCTTAAAGTCTTGAAATTGCTATGTGTTACTATGAAAACGGTTAACATTTCTGAGATAAATTATACTTCCTCAAAAAATCCTACACATTTTTCCTAAAATAACAAATAAAAGTACTGTCTTCCAAGGTTTTTTTTTTAAATGTGGATAAGCAGTAATATCAGTGAGATTATGTTTATATCTTCAGTTTCTCTAATGTGGCAGGAAAAATACTGTAAAATATGTCTGACAAATAAAAACCATTTGTTTGTTTGTCAGGCTTTACAATTACATTTGTCTAGCCTTTATATTGGCCACCTACAAAAAAAAAAGCCACTAGTTTCTTGAATTCAATATTGGAAATTTTGAGCAGATATCTAATGGAATTCTGTATTCACAAGGGACAATATGTGCCATTTGCTTTTCCCCATTGTTTAGATACATCTTTTCATTTAGAAGTTCAGAATAGTTTGAACTGAGTTCAGAAAACTTGCAGTTTTTCCACATAAAAAGCGCTAAGGGCAAAAACTGCATTTTTAATGTGTCAGTCGGGTTTGACATGTGGAAAAGCTACCTTGTAAAGTAGATGGCTGCAGAACCACATCAAATCATTTACATGTGCTATTGATTTACAGTTTGGATGTTAAGTTTGACTGATTGACAGTAGCAAAGCAGCAAGTAGTTGCATTTAAATGTGCATATTACTTTCCTACACATAGTACTAAATATTGCTATGGTAACAATACATTACAGCATCATACATATTTTCAGGCTTTCCAGTAATGTACCACTTCACAAAATAGTTTGCTTAAAATAAAAATTATTGTGTTTTATAGTTCAAAGGAATTAATTGTATTCATAGTATAAACTACAAATTGTTTTGTTTGCTGCATTAAGTGAATGCTTTTTTGCATACTGCAGATTTCTTTGCAAGTTAAAAATGTTTGTTAAGTAGTATATCTGAAATGTTAAACATTTTAAGTCAGTTTCCCTCCATTGTCTTTTTTTCTTTTCTCTTGCAACACATGAAATAATTTGGAAACATGTTTACATTACCGTAAAAATCGCATCCATACATTAATTTAAGTATCCCAGAAGATCACAGCAATGTGTGGCAGCAGTTGTAGCTTGTACAAAATAACCTCATGTATTGCATTAACCTTTAAATTGTGCTTGACTATCATGTAAAATGCAAGCATGAGGTGAGTCCATTCGTGTTAGACCCATGAGGTATCTCATAGCTTCAACAAGCAGTGTAAATAAACTACCAAGGTAATTCTTTCCTTAAACCAGTTCCACTTAGGTATGAGCATTTTAAGTATTCTTTTGGATCTGAAAGTAGTGTGATTGATGTCTGAAGTATATTCATAAAATAAACATCTTACAAATATTTGAATCCTAACATTGCAGTATATGTTTCGAGGTTTGACCTCTCCTGTTTGTAGGAGTGATGTGCAGTGTTACACTTCTTTATTTTCCTAATTTACTCTGAGAACATATTTCAGCAGTGAATTAAAATTGGCTTATTAGCATATGCTTTTATTGAAACATCCTTTGTACAAGCTTCATAAATATAAACATAACTACGGCACAGACATATGCTGTATATTAGCATATTAACTGTATTCATAATTTCATAACACTGCTAATATTTTTTAGGTCCTTTTAAGCAGATTTCAGTGTTTCTGATTAACCATTTTAGTTGAAAGGAGGAACTTTTGCTGAAATCTTCTGTAAAAATTGCTAGGAAGCTTACAAATTCCTAAGAAAATTGCTGCATGAATTCAGAAGTTTTCATTGTGGATCAAAAAATGATCTAAATATTTCTAAGTAATTTTTAACGTTACATGTCATTAAGAAAAAAATTATCAACTTTTTTGTGTAAAAGGACTGTGCTAATTTATGTCAGTTAAAAAAGTCAATATTCAATAGTAAATTGAACAAATAGGTTGCTTATTTCACAATGTAGTAGATAGCCAGTAAAATTTTGTGATCAAAACAGTATTTTTCTCTATTTGTAGGAATAATAGATAAAGTAGCATGCCTGCTGTATGTTTATTTATTTTATGTCTTTTCAAGGTAGCTATATTTTGCTGTGGGCTAGAAAAATGTGTACTACTGCAATCAAAAATATGTCTAAATGGTGCTTTATGTATTCACTTCAGTACTATTTACTTCAAAAAGACTATAAAACATCCATAACCAAGTGGGGACGACAGGCAGAAGCAGAATGATGAATGCCTTCCATTTTCCTTTTTCTGTATTTTAATCTGACAACTGTGGTACTTTTTTAAAAAAGATGCTTGCTCAAATGTTATATAGTATCGTAAAAGAATAAGAAGCTATTCCATAGGAGTTCCGTTAGTATTTTTTTAAGTTTTACTTTATGTTAGCTTCACACCCTTTTCTGATTACCTTATAAAACTAAAAACTATCTATATATCTTTCAATTATTTATACTACTACACAGGTTTACTTTCTCTTTCAGTGTACTATTCAGTGAAGTCCCATTTCCCCTGCCCATTGACATACCCTTCTGCTTTGTAACAAAGCTTAGTTTCAGAAATGTCAAACATTACAAATAAATGAGAAGTCACAGATGAGGAAGTTCGTTACAAATGGTCCTGTGGTCCTGGTCTGTCACACTCGGTGTGCCCTCCAATTTCTTTATCAAACCAGACTTAGAGAAACGTGTTATCATCTTTTCTACTTTCATTTAGTGGCACTGGGGTGGCATCTGTCAAAAGAACAACTCCTCATTATTTTGTGTGTGTGTATGTGTGTGTGTGTCAATGACTGCTGTCTACTTGATGTAACCAGGTCTAGCACTGAACATTCAACTAGCATGCCACAGCTCAGGTTATAGTCCTTTTTTTACCTTTCTTTTTTCCTTGAGCAAACTTCAGGCAAATATAGAGGAAGGCTGGAGTTGCAATATTAAGATGCAGATTAAGGAAGCTACTTCAAAACAGTACACTGGGACAGAGAATTTTTGTGCCCTATTATTGCAATTCTTTTACAAAGTTTTTGGGAAATGTCATGCAAATAGGAAATAAATGAGGGTATCACTTCACATTCAAGATATTTCTGAAAAAAAGAGTAACATCATAAGAGTATAGGTGACTATAACGGAAGGGTTAGTTTGAGATGCATTCCAAGCTTTATTTTCCAGCTTTCTAGCAGACGCTGCTGTGAAACAAGCAAATATTCAGGACTCAGGTCTAGCCAGGAAAGTTGTTGAACAGAAAAAATCCTGGTAAGGAGAAAATACCAACTGCTTTGATGTGAGCTGATGTTTAGATCATACATTGAAAAGCCAGCAGAGATTTCTCTCTACAGCTTTCCTTACAACTCTGACCAAGCCACTTAATTTTTCCAATAATGATTTTCTCTAGATAAAAATAAGCCTTGCTATTCTGTGATTTTTCATGATTTCACCACTTCCATGAAGTACTTTGAAAACCACAAATAAATAATATACCAGTAAAAGTCTTTATTATCCTTATTTCTGTGTCTAAAAAAGTACTGATAACAATTTCTGCTTGTTTTAATAGAGAATCCAGTAAAGCCTTCATCATATTTATAATAATATACACTGAATTTAAGTGGCTGTTTTTATAGTTGTTTTAATTTAATTTTGATATCTAAATGGTGTTCAAAAGCACTTTGATGAACACCGTAAATGCTCTTCAGTCTGCTGTCAGGGGTTATGTGTATTGTAGTCACTACAGCATGAATAGTGTGTTCATTGTAATGGATTCATTACTACATCGGTTGAAACATATATATTCAATTTGTGCAAAATTCAACTAAGTAGCTGTAGTTTATCCACTGTATATCATTTTAACACAACTGTATATTTAGTACAACACTTATGTGAATGTTGTAAGACGTAGTATGCTGTCTAAAAGCAAAAGTAGTATTCTTATATCACTGCAAAATCTCTTATTTCTCTTTAGCATGTATTCTGGGATGTTTACACAGGTAAATGTAATGTATTATGCAAGTAATGCACTGTGCAGATAAGATCTTGATAACATTTTTTCTTCATTTAAATATTAAAACCAGTTAAATGTTTTTTCTCATCTACTGCCTGCTTTGAATAAATGTGGTGTCTCTAGCATCCGTTATGGTCTATAATGTATTAATTATTGAATTAGCTTTTAGTTTCTGATATTGTTCCACACTCCCCAAGTGTTCCACACTCCCCCATTTCAGGCCTTTAAAATGGGTTACATTTCTGCAGTATATTTAGCCAGATGCTCTGTCCAAATCTGTTCTTTCTGGATCATGAAAATACATTAAGACTTCTTACACTCTCCGCAAATGAACTTATTGAAGCTAAGGAACAAAAATAATTGGAGAAAGTTCTTTTAGGATTGCATCCAGTTGCTGCCCCTGATCTTAGAGTCAGGGGGCGGGGAGGGCTGGCTGCTCCAGAAGTGACAGTAGGCCAGGAGTCTTACCAAGGCTGCCAGGGCAGGGAACTCGCTGTCAAGTGTCCTGTCTGACAGTATCTGAATGAGGCAAGCAGGGCAGGGCGCCAGTGACGGTGTCCAGGATCAGCATAGTATGCCAGATCGCCAGCCAAGTCTACTGGGAATGGGGCAGGTCCAAGGTCGAGCCAGAAAGCTAGTCTGAAGTCACCATCCAGATGAACAGGTACATGGCTCGGGATGTATGAGGCTGCAACGCAGGTCAGTGAGATACCAATGGCAAAGAGCCTCAGCTTAGATGCTCCCAAGAGAAGGGGTAGTCACCACTGATTCTTCTCTCAGCTCTTTCTTTGAACAGCTTCAAGGGCAGCTGAGGTTTCTCAGGCCTGCCTCTTGCATTGGTTAATTTGGTCCTGAGCTCAGAGAGCCAAACCTCCAAGAGGATCTGTGACCCTTATATCCACATTATGTAGTAGAATTCAGTCATTCACAGTTAATATAATCTGTGTTTCAGGATTTGAAGGTACTTACTGTGAAGTTAACAGTGATGAGTGCATCTCCCATCCATGCCAGAATGAAGGTCTCTGTGTGGACGGGGTTAACCATTACAGGTGAGGGAAATTATTTGAATGACAGATACTCAGTATGATACATGGATGTTTATCATCTAGCTATTCTTTTGGTACTTTGCATATATTATGTTTGCTGCCCTTCAGTCATGTAATATGTCTTTTTTTGTGGTGTGTTTGACACATTACACTGTTAACGTTACACTCAAAATCTTCTTGTGGGCAAAAAGACTAATTAAAATCTTAACCATTGAATCAAAATATAAAAACACAGTTGTTATTAGTCCAGTTACAATAATACTGATAGTCTAAGCTGAAATTAATAGAAAACAGCTTCATGAACAATGTAGTTATATTTGTTATATAAGAAATCTTGCAATTATCTAGCTCTTGTCTCTGTTGTTATGATTACCCTCACAATGTCTGTCTGGGTCCTGTGATCAGTGATTTCAGTCTTCCTTAAAAAGAACTGGCATTGTTACTGCAAATTGCCAGCATCTGGAAGTCTTTGCCAGGAGAAGTGTGATGTTTACTGTGGGGGTTTTCTCATCTTCAGTCTCAGGCGTGCTTGGAGCTGTTTTTGTATGTTTCCTTATAATGATTTACTTCCTTTGTACTGGTTACCAGCTGCCCCAGTCCACATGGACACAAAAGGCTATTGTTTGTAACCCAGTGTGTCACACCCTCACCATAGGTGCTATTGCCAGAGCTGAAGCTAAAGCATGAGAGGCAGCAGTCAGCTGGCTCCAGGGCAGGTGTCAAAACAAGTGAAAATCAGCTGAGGCCAAGGCAAGTTCAGAGCCCTTGCACAGTAGGGTCAGCACAAAGCCTGTGGCCTTCAAAAAATAATGGCAAAAATGGTCTATAGTCACTATACTTATGAAGCTTGTTAAAGTACAGCACTTTGCAATGATCACAAAAGAACCAAACATAATTTTGGAATGACCTAATTCAGGCCCCTAAAAATCTGCTACATTTTTCCAGAATCTTTTTATATTAAGCCAAAAATTAATATGGTGACATCCTTTTTGTTAGGTGCTCCTGCCAACATGGCTTTACTGGGACACTATGTGAAGTGGAGATTAATGAATGCTTATCAAGACCCTGCAAAAACAATGGAACTTGCCTGGATCTTGTAAACAGGTTGGTTACTACTACATAAAAAGCAATTCCCTGATTTCCTTGTGTATAAAGTCTGCTTGCTGCCATGAGGTTTGGATGGGACCTTAAGCGTATGACAGGAATTCTGTATTAAAATGAGGTAGGCAAATGCTACTGTCTCAGCTGTTTGTTTATTTTGTGACCTGAGAGGAAAATAGAAGGGAAACTGTCTTCAGCACAGCTTGTTCTTTTCTTCTTTCCTTTTTGTATTTTTTTACTTTTTGTTTGGAATAAGAATCAAATAGAGGAAAATTGATCTTTAGTTAGATTTCTACATCTCTTTTCAGCTTCCAACAATGACCTTTTCTAATGTAAACATTTACTAGAAGTGTAAGCAAGAGAAAAATTTGTATCTTGTGTTTATTCCACAACACTCTACAATTATTCAGAGACTCGTGTCAAAAGAACATTAGTCCTTAAGTCATTCCTTATACCTTCAGCTAAAATCATTGTGCACAATTTTTCTACTACTACTTTCTACTAATTTAAAAAAAGAGTTTTCTGCTTGCTTCAGAAACATGGAAATTAGCAAAGCCCATTAATTATTTTCATATGGATGATGATTAGATATACCAGCTTGACATCAGGACATACATATAGCTTCAGAATATTGGAATAGATCATATTGTTTACTTCTGCTGACTTACCCAATTTTCCCTCTTTTGAAGATTCATCTGTAGTTGTGCACCTGGATACTATGGGTCTCTGTGTGAGATGGATGTAAATGAATGTGAAACTTTGCCTTGCTTGCATGGAGGAAGCTGCATCAACAGGCTTGGAGGCTATCAGTGTTTCTGTCCCCCTGGATTCACAGGTATGATCCCCTCTCTGCCACACTGGAGAAGGCTATTTCACAGGTTTTACATGTTTTTAATTTTATAGCAATGGCCTCAACTCAAGGAAGAGTACACAGGATCATCTGCTTATTGGAGGATAAATCAATATTAATTCAAATAGAACTTTGATCCAAATCTTGCTAAGTAGCTCAAGATGTTATTTACATTAAGGCTTGATTGATGATTTCTTTAGTTACCCATAAATTCAGCTGAAACACATTAAAATAACCTCATGTCTGTGGCTCCAGAGCTGGATGCAGTACTCCAGGTGGGGTCTCACCAGAGTGGAGTAGAGGGGCAGAATCACCTCCCTCGACCTGCTGACCACACTTCTTTCAATGCAGCCCAGGATGTGGTTGGCTTTTGGGGCTGCGAGCGCACATTATTGGCTCACGGTGAGCTTCTTATCTACCAACAGCCCCAAATTCTTCTTCTCAGGGCTGCTCTCAATCCTTTCTCTGCCCAGCCTGTATTTGTGCACGGGATAGTCCCAAGCCACATGCAGGACCTTGTACTTGGCCTGGTTGAACTTCATGAGGTTTGCAGGGGCCCACTTCTCAAGCCTTTCCAGGTCCCTCTGGATGGTATCCCTTCTCTCCAGCATGTTAACTGCTCCACGCAGCTTGGTGTCATAAGCAAACTTGCTGAAGGTGCAGTCAATCCCACTGTCCATGTCGCCAACACAGATATTGAACAACACCGGTCTCAGTACTGACCCCACTCATCACTGGCCACCTCTTGGACATCTAGTCGTTGACTGCAAGTTTTAAGTGCGGCCATCCAGACAATTCTTTAACCACTGAGTGGTCTATCTACCAAATCCATGTCTCTCCAATTTAGAGACCAGGGTGTTGTGTGGCACAGTGTCAAATGGTTTACACAAGTCCAGGTAGACGATATCAGTTGCTCTTCCCTTATCCACCAACGCTGTAACGCTGTCGTAGAAGGCCACCAAATTTGTCAGGCACAATTTGCCCTTAGTGAAGCCATGTTGGCTGTCACTGATCACCTTCTTATTTTCCATGTGCCTTAGCATAATTTCCAGGAGGATCTGCTCCGTCATCTTGCAGTGCACAGAGGTGAGACTGACTGGCCTGTAGTTCCCTGGTTCTTCCTTATTTCCCTTTTTAAAAATGGGGGTTATGTTTCCCTTTTTCAAGTCTGTGGGAACTTCACTCGACTGCTGAAACTTCTCAAATACAGAACCATAGAATCATCTAGGTTGGAAGGCACCTTTCAGATCATTGAGTTCAACCATCAACCTAACACTGCCAAAACTACCACTAAACCACATCCCTAAGCACCTCGTCTACCTGTCTTTTGAATACTTCCAGGGATGGTGATTCAGCCACTTCCCTGGGCAGCCTGTTCCAATGTTTGATAACTCTTTCAGTGAAAAAGTTTTCCTAATATCCAATCTAAACCTCCCCTGGTGCAACTTGACACCATTTTCTTTTGTCCTACCGGTTGTAACTTGTGAAAAGAGACTGACCCCCACCTCGCTTCAGCCTCCTTTCAGGTAGATGTAGAGAGTGATAAGGCCTCTCCCCTGAGCCTCCTTTTCTCCAGACTAAACAACCCCAGTTCCCTCAGCTGCTCCTCATAAGACTCGTTCTCTCGACACCTCACCAGTTTGGTTGCCCTTCTCTGGACATGCTCCAGAATCTCAATGTCTTTCTCGTAGTGAGGGGCCCAAAAGTGAACACAGTATTTGAGGTGGGGCCTCACCAGTGCCGAGTACAGTGGGACAATCACTTCCCTAGTCCTGCTCTCCACCCTATTTCTGATACACACCAGGATACCTTTGGACTTCTTGGCTACCTGGGCACACTGGTGGCTCATGTTCAGCCAGCTGTCAGTCAACACCCCCAGGTCCTTTTCTGCCAGACAGGTTTCCAGCCACTCTTCCCCAAGCCTGTAGCCCTGCATGGGTTGTTGTGAACCCCGTGCAGGACCTGGCACTTGGCCTTCTTGTACCTTTTACCATTGGCCTTGGCCCATCGATCTAGCCTGTCCAGATCCCTCTGTAGGGCCCTCCTACCCTTAAGCAGATCGACACTCCTGCCTAACTTGGTATTGTCTGCAAACTTACTGAGGGTGGACACGATCCCCTCATCCAGGTCATTGATAAGGAAATTAAACAGAACTGGCCCCAATACTGAGCTGTGGGGATCAGTACTTGTGACTGACCGCCAACTGGATTTAACTCCGTTCACAACAACTCTTTGGATCTAGCCATCCAGACAGTTTTTTACCCAGCAAAAAGTACACCCATACAATCCTTGAGCATCCAGTTTCTCCAGGAGAATACCGTGGGAAACAGTGTCAAAGACTACTAAAGTCCATGTATGAATAGGGGCTTAACAACTTCATCTGCCTGTTCCCTCAGGACCTGCAGATGCATTTCATCAGGTCCCATGCACTTGTGCACCTTCAGGTTCCTTAGATGGTCTCAAAGCTGGTCTTCTCGTACAATGGGCAGTTCTTCATTCTGTGCCTGCCTTTGCCTTCTTCAACTTGGGCAGTGTGGCTAGAGCACTTGCTGTTAAAGACCAAGGCAAAAAAGTCATTGAGTACCTCAGCCTTCTCCATATCCCAGGTAACCAGATCTCCTATTTTCTTCCAGAGAGGGTTCACGTTTTGCCTAGTCTTCCTTTTATCACCGACATACCTATAGAAGCTTTTCTTGTTGCCCTTGACATCCCTGGCCAGATTTAAGTCTGTCAGGGATTTAGCTTTTCTAACCTGATCCCTGGCTGCTCGGACAATTTCTCTGTATTCCTCCCGGGCTACCTGTCCTTGCTTCCACCCTCTATATGCTTCCTTTTTAAGTCTGAGTTTCTCAAGGAGCTCCTTGTTTATCCATGCAGGCCTCTGGGTCTTTTTGCCCAACCTCCTCTTTGTTGGGATGCATTGCTCCGGAGCTTGGAGGAGATGATCCTTGACTATTAACCAGCTTTCTTGGGCCCCTCTTCCCTCCAGGGCTTTATCCCATGGTACTCTACCAAGCAGATTCCTGAAGAAGCCAAAGTCTGCTCTCCTGAAGTCCAGGATAGCAAGCTTACTGTGTGCCCTCCTCACCACCCTAAGCATCTTGAACTCCACCATCTCATGGTCACTGCAGCCAAGGCTGCCCTTGAGCTTCACATGCCCCACCAGCCACTCCTTGTTGGTGAGAGCAAGGTCCAGCGTGACACTTCTCCTTGTTGGCTTCTCTGTTGCTTGGAGAAGGAAGTTATCATTGATGCATTCCAGGAACATCCTGGATTGCTTATGGCCTTCTTTGTTGCCCCTCCAACACATATTGGGGTGGTTGAAGTCCTCCATGAGGACCAGGGCTTGTGAATGTGAAGCTGCTCCTTTGTCTCTGTAGAGGGGTTCATCTGCTCTGTCTTCCTTTTCAGGTGTCCTGTAGGAGACCCCCACTGTAACATCACCTGTCCCTACCCTCCCTTTAACCCTGACCCATAAGCTCTTGGTCAGCTCCTCATTCATCCATAGGCGGAGCTCCATGCACTCCAACTGGTCATTGACATAGAGGGCGACACCCCCTCCTCGTCTCCCATGCCTGTCCTTCCTGAAGAGCCTGCATCCTTCATTTCAATACTCCAGTCATAGGAGCCATCCCACCACGTTTCTGTCTCTGTCATGCCAGTAAGATCATAGCCCTGCAGGCATGCGCATGTCTGTAACTCCTCTTGTTCATTCCCCATGCTACATGCACATGCGTTTGCACAGAGGCATCTAAGTCTGGTCCCCAATGAAGCTGACTTACTGGCTGGAGTGGCTCGTATTCATCTGTGCTTCACTTTCCTGTTGACCTGCGACCATTCTCCAGGCTCTGGGCATATATTACTGGCATTGGCATCATATTGGTAGGACAGGGATGGATTGAAGTACCCCTCCCTCTGCAACTCTGGTTTAAAGCCCTCTTCACCAGTTTTGCAAGCCTCTGACTGAAGGTACTCTTCTTGCTCTCTGACAAGTTGACCCCATCAGGCCCCAGTAGACCAGGTTTCTCAAAGCAAGTCACATGGTCTGAGTAGCCTATGGTCTAAGCAGCTGTGGCACCAGTCCTGTAACCATTTGTAGATTCGCCAGATTTGATTGGCCCTATCAACCCCCTTCCCTTTGACCGGGAGAATTGATGAAAAAACTGCTTGTGCCCCATAGTCCCTGACTGCTGCTCCCTGGACTCTATAATCCTTCCTGATACTCATCAGGCTGCTCTTGGCTGCATCACTTGTGCCCACGTGAAACAACTGCAGCAAATAGTCAGAGGACTGTACGAGGCTTGGTAGTCTCTCAGTGGCATCCCTGATACGAGCCCCCAGTAAGCAGCATGCCTCTCTGGAGAGTGCATCAGGTTGGCAAATGGGTGCCTCTGTACCTCTCAGAAAAGAGTCACCTACAAGTACCACCCATCACCTTTTCTTAGTTGCGTTTGTTGTTATACGGGGAGTAGATTGGGTTGCATTACTCAGCTCAGGTGCTTGTCCTGGTGCAATGGGTCTTTCCGCTTCACTCTGCAGAGCTGTAAAGCAGTTCTGCAAGGGCACCTCAGGCTTCAGGGGAAGTCGCTTCCTCCTGCTGCTCCTTGCTGTCACAAGCTTCCATTTTTCCATGTTACTGGCCCCCCTCCTTCTGTGTGTGCCAGTGGGGGAGTTTTTGGCTGTTTGGCTGTGGTCTGTTGTTCCGCTGCAGACTGCACTTGGAACCAGCTGTTTATCTCCTTCTCAGCCTCCCTGATATTACACAGCCTCCTCAATGCCTCTTGCATCTCAGCCATCGGCTGCAGGAGGTCCTCCACCTGGGCACACCTTTTGCAGGCAGTTGTGCCGCCTGCCCCTGCCCCAGGAGAATGTACTAGGCACCTCCTGCAGTCTGAGGTCTGCACTGCAGCCTATCCCTTCAGCAGCTCCGTCTGGGTGGAGGCCTTGGTCACCACTGGGGTGCAGACCCCCGAGCCAAGCTGCAGCCTTTGGTGTCACACGAGTGTTCACCATTCTGCCTTGAGGATCAGGTAGGATGAGTGCCCTTCACCTGTGCAGATGGTCACAGAACAGTGCCTTGTGCTTGACCAGTGCAATGCTTCTCCTTTGAAGATGCTCCCTTCCTGTTCACTCTTCCGCGTGAACTGCCATCCTAAGTAGAATAGCTCTTTACCCAGAATCACAGCTGTTACTGTTTATTGTTTGTACCTCGGTGGTACCCAAGTGTTAGATACAACAACATAAAACTGAAAGATACCTCCTGAGTTACTGAATCTAAAACCTGTTTTGTCTAAATGAACATCCACTTGTTGGCTGGAATATTAATGGTTGTAATGTGAACTGTTGAATTTGTACTGCAAATGTTGTAAAGAAACAAGCAACTCTAAACATTATGCTTTGTAATGTAGCAAATATGGGACTTAATATACATAGAGGATAGATCTTTTGAGCAAGAAAACACCATGCTTACATGGTCATCTTTTAATACTAACATACCCTTTTAAATATGTTTTACTCAGGGACTGTTTTTCTCTATATGATTCCAGAATACTTTGATTTCATATATGTTACTGTAAAGATAGGAAATTTGCTCATAATCTAGGGAAATCAAAGGAGAATGAAAGGCTATGTCAGATTTAATTATGGCTTGGTAGGTTACTAAACCTTTGTTAGAGAATCTGAAGTTAGAGTGCAAACAAGTGGAACTCTTATGACTTTTTGTGGAATTATAAATTAAATGGAATGTAATCAGCAATTTACAATTAAAAGCAAAATAAGGAAATATAATCAGTGGCTATAGCTATATTGTCATTATCACAAATCAATGTGATATTGAATCTGGATCTGCACTGGTACAGAGTTATGTAAAGAGTAAAATAAGAAAAAAATAAGTATATATATTCCACTGAGTTTGATATTAAAAAACTGCTAATTTAAACACTAATATTACTTTCTCTTCAGCTGTGCAATATAACATCTTAAAAGGAATAATTAATTAAACATTATGTATTATGATCACTTACCCTCAAGGTCGTTTTCATGATTGAGGTTTTAATCACTTCTTCTTTATAAGTCTTGCCATCTGAACACTGTTACGGTAAAGTATAATACAGATGATTCAAACATGCCTCAAGTGAAATATTTTTCATGTTCATAAAAAATTTATTTTATATTCAAGTATAAACCATAAGTGTCTGGGTCACCAGGTCTGCTGTGAAATGGGTTTAATAAGAATACAAGTTTTTTGATGGTAGAATTTTGCTTGATAATCCCTGATTGCTTCATTTGAAAGGATTCTAGGATTAACAAGTCATTACTGCCTTCATTGACAGACCTGTTAATTCTTAAGTCTTTATTTTCTGATTTCCTTTGTTTGAGGTTAACTAAATAATTCTAAGATCTCTTGCAAAGACTAAAGGTTTTTTCGTAAAATGTGTTGGGTTGACCTTGGCCACCTGCCAGATGCTCACCCAGCTGCTTTCTCAGTCCCCCCTCATCTACAGGACAGGAGAAGAAAATAAAGATGAAAAAACTCATGGGTCGAAATAAAGACAGGGAGATCACTTACCAGTTATCATCACAGGCAAAGCAGATTCAACTTGGGGAAAATTATTGTATTTTATTGCCAATTAAAATAGATTTTTGGATGGTAAGAAAAAAAATAAAGCGACACTTTCCCTCCTTCCTTCCCGCCCTACACCCCGCTCCTTCACTGGCTCAACTTTATTCCCAACTCCTTTACTTTCCCTCCCTGAGTGGCACAGGGAGATGGGGAATGGGAGGTTGTGGTCAGTCCATAACAGCTTCTCTCTGCTGCTCCCTCCACCTCACACTTTTCCCCTGCTCCTGCAGCCCTCTCCCCAGACTGTAGTCCTTCAAGATATACCTGCTTCAGCACGGGCTCTCCATGAGCCACAGTTCTTCAGGAAATAACCACCTGCTCCGGCATGAGGTCCTCTGTGGGCTACAGTATGGATATCCTGCTTGTGTCGGGAGTGCTTTCCACAGGCTGCAGGCGAATACCTGCTCCACTGTGGTGTCCTCCAGGAGCTGCAGAGGGATCTCTGCTCCAGTGCCTGGAGCACCTCCCCTCCCTCTTTCTCTGACCTTAGTGCTCACAGGATTGTTTCTCACTTTCCCCCTCCTCACCCTGCCTGCACCATGTTTTGCCCTTTCTTAAATACTTTTTCACAGAGGTGCCACCATCTTGGCTGAGGAGATCAGCTGTGTCTTACAGTGGGCCCATTGGAGCCAGCTGGAACCATCTGTGTCTAGCAGGAGGCATCCCCCTGGTCTCTTCTTGCAGAAGCTGCCTTGCAGCTCTCCGCCCTTCCCCCCTGCCCCCCAACACCTTGACACCTCCACCCAGTACTCAAAATTGACAAAAACAGGGTGTGTATTAAACTGAGATATTTGAATTCAGAATTCTAATACAAGCTGCCTATTATTGGACATCTGATCCAAAAGATGCCTAAAAATGACTAGGTACCATGAAATTACTTTTTGCTGTGAAAGTTCAGTCATCGTTTCTGCAGAACGGTAATTATTCCTTAATTCTAAATAGCTATTCTCTTAATCTCAGATCTACCCTTACAGTCTTATCTTCTCTATGAGATCAGTACAAACTGACATTTGGAAGTGACTAAGGGTGCACTTAAGTTGTATGTTAAACCAAGTCAAAACCTTGGCTTAAATAACTCATCTTGTATTTTATCTTTAATGCCAGCTCTGAGCTCCAGCCTTCCTTATCCTGGGCCTCATAACCTGCTGTTCATCTTGTCTACATGACGATGAAAACTCTGCTCTGCTTGATATACAGTAGGCTGACCTAACAAAAAAGTCCCACAGGATCTAATCAATGAAAAGGGAGAGGAGTTTTCTTTATCTTTTTGACCTTCCCATCTGCTTCTACAGCTTCATACTGCCAGCTGACTCTCGCAGTGATTGCATTTGCACTCCTCAAACCTCTGTCTGTATTCCTTGCTATTGATATCCAGAGGAAGAACAACTACACTCCTAACTGAAGTGACTATTTATTTAGAGTCAGAGGGGAGGAACCTCATGGTACGCTCCCTGAGATGTCAAAGCAAGATGCAGCTTACATATCAAGAGAGGCCAAAACTGATTGGCATGCAAAGAACAAATTTAATATGTGTCCTGACAGAACTGGGTTTCTGTACTTAATGTGGAGGTAGTGGTGTCTGCCATTTAGTTTAATGATTAGAGAGCATTCACATAAGTTTTGGAAATTCTAGGTTCAGGGAACAGACCATCATGAAGGGCCAAATTTACTTTATGCATTTTCCTGAGAAATGCTATAATGTCCATGTCATAGGTTAGCCTGATCTGTAAGGAAAAGAGGGGGCACTTTTGCTGTACTTATTGAACTTCAACACTATTCAGCAAAGATTTCCTGGGTCAGAAGGAACATAGAACAGTAATGTGTAACCTCATTGAGTATTTGGCTTGAAGTGCCAAGTCTACACTGCTAGTTCCCTTTCCCTCTCCGGAGAGCCAAGGTCAGAACATAAACATTCTTTTTCCTGTCAAAGTGACTTACTGTCTACTAACTAGAATCTTGAGCGGTACTTTAACCAATTAAATTTTAGTCTGGTAGGAGCTTTGTTCCAATGACTGCCCATCCTTGTTCAAGGAAGAGAGTGGTCAAGAAGGCATGGCAGAAGGCCAGCAAGGATGAATAGGAAACATCTGACAGCTTAGAAGCAGAAAAGAAGCACATGTTTGGTGGAAGGAGCAGGGATGGGCTACTTAGGAGGAGTATGAAACCATTGCCCAGGTGTGCAGAATTGAAATTAAGAAAGGAAAAGCTCATCTAGAACTGAGAATAGAGGAGGATGTACAAAGTCACAAGAAGGCCTTCTATATGTACATGGGCAGCAAAAGGAAGACCAATAAAAGAGTGGACCTGTTTCTCAGTGGGGAGGGGGACCTAGTGACAAAAGACATGGAAGAGTTTGAGACACTCAAAGTTGTCTTTTTTTCAGGGTTTACTACTAAAGTCCAGTCTCAAGCCTCTCAGATTTCAGAGCCTAGTGCGGAATTGAGGGTTCTCCTCTTTTAACAAGCCTCCTGGTAGAGCGTGATCCATAAACCACAACCCTCTGAGCCCAGCCAGCCAGCCAGCTCTTTAGCCATCTAGTTGTCCACCCTTCCAGACTCTAACAACCTAACTTGGGTACAGGAATATTGTGAGAGACAGTGTCAAAGCCGTGATAACAAGATAAGTGACATACACTGCTGTTTCCTCTTCCACAAACTTAGTCATTTCATCATAAAGGGCAATCAGGTTGTTCAGGCATGATTTTTCCCTTGATAAAACTATAGAATCATAGAATAATTTGGTTTGGAAGGGATCTTTGAAGGTCATCTAGTCCAGCCTCCCCTGCAGTGAGCAGGGATGTCTTCAACTATATCAGGTTGCTCAGAGCTCCGTCCAACCTGACCTGGAATGTTTCCAGGGATGGGGCATCTACCACCTCTCTGGGCAACCTGTTGCACTGTTTCATCACTCTCATTGTAAAAAATTTCTTCCTTCTATCTAGTCTAAATCTTCCCGCTTTTAGTTTAAAGCCATTACCCCTTGTCCTATTGGAACAGGTGCTGCTAAAAAGTTTGTCCCTATCTTTCCTTGTAGGCCCCATTTTAGTACTGAAAGGACAGAATAAGGCCTCCCTGGACCGTTCCCTTCTCCAGGCTGAACAACCCCAACTCTCTCAGCCTGTCTTCATAGGAGAAGCCTGTCTTCCAGCCCTCTAATCATTTTTGTGACCATCCTCTGGACCCACTCCAACAGGTCCATGTCATTCCTGTGCTGAGGGCTCCAGAGCTGGTCGCAGTACTCCAGGTGGGGTCTCACGAGAGTGGAGTAGAGGAGCAGAATTGCTTCCCTCGACCTGCTAGCCGTGCTTCTTTTGGTGCAGCCCAGGATATGTTTGGCCTTCTGGGCTGCAGGCGCACATTGTCAGCTCACGTGCAGCTTTTCATCCACAAGTACCCGAAGTCCTTCTCCACAGGACTGCTCTCAACCTATGTTGGTTGTTCGTAGTCACCTTCTTCTCCTTCTATTGCCTGGAAATGGCTTCTAAGAGGATTCACTGCATGATCTTCCCAGGGACTAAAGTGAGGCTTGTTGGCCTGTAGTTCCCCACATCATCCTTTTGTCTTTTTTGGGGAGGTAAGTGTGATGTTTGTCTTTCCTAGTTGCTGGGGTCCTTCCCGAATTTCCATGGCCTTTCAGACATGATAGAAAGCAGCCTTCCAAGGATATAAGCCGTCTTTCTCAGCACCTTCAGATGCAGTCCATAGGATACTGAAGTACAGGAAATGAATACAAGAACTGAATATAAGAATTTGTGTTTGGCCCAGTGTTCCATATGCCACAACAGAAACCAACTTAAATTGTTGTGTCTAACCTTTGTTACCCAAGTTCACTATTTGGATGTGACCTTTTGATGATTTTATTTCAAATCTCGTATTTACAGCTTCAGCAACAGGATAAGATAGTCCAGTACTTATTTTCTTCTCTGAGGAAGCATTTATTTTATGTGGTTTGTAAAGGTTACTATACCATATAGCAGTGACCTCTAACTAGAAAGCTTGACAAATGTATTTGTAATTTCAAAGCAGTAAAGTTACTGAACAGCTAAGAATCCTATTTGTAAGAAAGAAAGGTCTCTATAGTGCATGCAAAGTCTCTGGTCCTTAAGGAGAGAAAGTCAATAACTACCTATTTTTTTTGTACAGATTATGCTCAAACTATGCTATGCTACAGTCCATTCATAATGAGTGTTTGGCAACAGCAACTGTCACTGTGTATACAAATTAAATCTGGTGATTAGGAACTTGGATGACAGTACAGTCCCCTTGTTTAGTAAAATATAATTGTTTTGGGTTACAGATCTGTGCCTTTAGGGAGGAAAATCCTTGTCTTTTGGCAAAGAATATCTAAATGTGAAGTGTTTGTTCTTCATGCTCATTACTGTCTAATTTGAATGTATTTAGCATAGCAGTTCTAAGGTGATTTCACCAATGTGTTGTACAGTTAATTACTATTTATCTTCAAACAAACCAGCTTCTTTTTCTGCATTTATAGAAGTCAGTAAAAGAGGAATAGAACTAGCTCTGCTTCTTATTTTTGACTGCTGAAAAGAAACAGCGTGTTATTTATGAATAGCATCAATATAGAAGACATTGCTTTATAATGATAGAAAGGACACTGTTCATGCAGTCATGACATGTTAGGACTTACACCCATTGCCTACAGTGGTATCATGGGTTGGGAGAAAATCTCAGTTTGATTCTCACAGACTTTCCTCCAAGTTTCCCGCACCTTCATAGAGGTTACTAAATGTAACATTGACAAAGAGTTTTGAGTAACTTCTGCTTCTTTTTTGCATGCATCACTCCATATTTACCGGAACAAGGTCTGGAATCCAGTTCTTGCACATAATGTAAGATTATGGTGATGCATCCTCTCCCACATTTTCTCTCTTTCTTTAGCTGGTCTGTTTAATGTTACTCATTTATACTGAGAGAAAAAAAAACAACCAGAATAAATATTTTCAATATAAAATATCCAGTAGGTGAGCCATGCATGCATTCAGTCAGTTTATGTGAAACATTCTTGCTCCATATCAAGCAGATTTAGAAATGTTTGAGAACAGTTATTTAATTTGTTAGTGAAAATGGAGGAAAGTGATCCACTAGACTTGTGCAGCTGACAGCAGTAAGCATACTATACATCACAGTTCAAAATTTGCAAGGTAGATTGAATGGCCAAAAAAAAAAATTTAGCTGCATCAGAATGTTGTCAGCCACAGGCTAATTAGTTCTCCTTAGCGGCATGGTGGTAAAGCCAGATACAATGCCATACTAGCATGGCTAAAGTGCTTTTGGCCTTCCAAAGTTACTGCTTCGCACATCTTTCTTAGGAACTCTAACACTCCACTGCATTATGTTACCTAGACATGTGCTGATAGTTCTTTCCTCAGTTTTCTAGTTTCTAAAGTCCTTAAGTACCTGACTTCCTTGTGGACTTCATGGAAAGGCTGGTTGCCTCTCTCAAAGGAGATTTTGCTGAGGCTTCCAAGAATATTGGCACCGTTCTTGTCATTTCTGTCTTGTTGCCACAAAGTGTTAATCAAAGTAATTATAGTAGTAGTGATAGTACGGGTAGTAGTAGTAGTAATAATCAACATCATCACCATCATCATCATCCCTTCCTCAAAGAAACTATGCCTCACAGGAGGAGAATCACTGTTAAACATTGTATCCTAATTATGGAGGTGCTGCTGTGAAGTTCTGTGGTTTGCTTTATGTTTTTGATCATGGTACTATATACACCACATAAGTGTCTTTCTTAGGACATACACATACTATTTTACAGAACAGGAACATTTAATAAAACTGGACAATCCCCAGCTAAACAGATAGTAACTGAAATTGATAACATCCTAATTAAACTTCTCATAAATATAATCTATCAGATCAGGGTTTTAGGGTAAAGCAAATGTAGAATCCTTCCCTGAAGATTTTTTGAGCTGCTTGAAATGCAGAATTCAGGGGACAGGACTATTCAGTGGGAACATTTCAGAGCTTGTGGGCAAGTGATTATATATAGATCTTATCTGTTATGGTAAGCTAGTAGGTGAGAATTTAAATTATCTAGGGCTTCTGGAACCAAAATCAGTGCTTCACATTATAGCTACAACAAATTCGAGAAAGCCCTGGTGCATCTGTTAGAGCTGTTTCCTGGCTGTTACTGCTAGCTAGGAGTCTCTGTACTTTTCAGCAAGTGTAACTTTGGAGGGGTCTTTGAATGTATTCAAGTATGCCACTGTGCATGCTTTAAAGGAGTTTCTATTCTGTAAGAGTTACCAAAGCCCAGGGGATTGAAATCTCAATTTCCACACAAATTGCTCTGCTACAAATACTGTGACAAAGGAACTTTTAAGCAGCTTTAATGCTAGAACACCACAGAGGAACATTATGCATCATAATGCCAGTCTATTCTTCTGTGATTCTGCGATATTTCTTTGAGCTTTGTATAAGTTGTAAATGTACTTAATGTCTAAATCTTTTATATTGAATTATTGTAGTATTTCTAAAAGATAATGTTACAAATGAAATAAGAATATTTTAATAGCTATTTCTGATGATGTGTTTTTCTGCTATGTTCATGACTGGGAACTAGTTAGATAAAAACATGCAATTCATCACTTAAAAACCTGTGGATGTTTCAATCAGTCACAGCAATAAATATGTAAAGCAATGACTGTTGAGTGATGGTTTCACTTTGCAGAACTCAACATGCTATGGTAGAACAGTTACTGTAAAGTTGTGTTTCTTATTTCTGAAAAGCATGGTCATGGTAGCATCATGGATTTTTTTGGTTCTATGTGGCTATCTCTGCCAGAAATCTCTTTTATCCTCAGTAGAATTCAGAGAAGTAGATCACTTCATTAAGAGTAGTTTGTTCACTGAAATAGACTGGGTTAACCTTTCATGCTAAGAATCCCCTTAGCAATTTCAATGGGTTTTTTTCCTAGTTTGTAGTGGAAAAATGTATAGGGTAAGTCTCTGCATCTCACTGATTACATGACTTGGATTTGGTTTATTTCCCCACAGTCAGCCTAAATCACTGTTCTAAATTGCTAAGTTCTCATTTGAAACAAATAGTGAAGGTGTTGTGCTGTAGTAATTAAATGAACCAAACGTTGGTGCCTAAATGTACTACTCAAAGCATACCTGCTTTCTAATACATATTCTCATCAGTAATTAAGATTATTTCCAGTTATTAAGATTATTTCCAAGTGTTTCTACTTTTTGCTTGCCTGCATGGAGTCTCAGTGTGTGATTAGCATCAATCTAAATGGAAAAAAAAGCAGCCTACTTTTTTTGCATACTTTCTTTTTGTTTTTTTTTGATGGAGGTTGAGTTTGACCAGAGTGTTGTTAGATAGCATAAAAATTTTGAAAATTATTAGGCTATGATGAAATACATGCTATTCGCAAATAATTTTGCATTTAACCATGATCAAATTCTTGTTACGTTGTTGTCTGCTTCTGTGCACACATTGCATACTTTTGATCCCATGCATTTTGCCATTAACCAGGCTACCAGGTCAAGCTACCGGGGAAATTTCATTCTTGAATCAGAATAATTCAGGTGGGAAGGGGCCTTGTGAGGTCTTTAGTCCAACCTCTTGCTGAAAGCGGTGTTAACTATGGGGTCAGACCAGGCTGCTCAGGGCTTGGATCTGGAAAACCTCCAAGGATGGTATTGTTTTCATTTCTGATGGAACATTTAAACTGTAATGTGAACAACACATTACTTTATTAGTAGTAAGTATGATTCCTTGTGTCACAAGAAGAGAAAGACGAGATTTTAGCTATACAGTATACTTTGACTTTTAGTATCATTTGACTGTAAAAATGTGTAAGTGCTTCAATTTTAAAGAAGGCTATTACAGACTACATAAAAGGTGCCAAATAGAGAAGAAAATCAAAAGCTATGATAATAATCATCATAGTATTGGTATATTCTGGAGGCATTCAGGTTACAGAGTGATAAGGAGGGAAATGTGATTTTTTTTTTTCTTTATACGAAGCTATACTTATATTATTTTAGAGTGATACTAGAACATCTTTTTCTTGGTGCCTAAATGGCATAGTGCAGCTCTCTTGATTTCCCCTTATTTTAATTTTATTTTTGCACTCCATTTTATCTTACAGTGTTAAAATTAAAATGACTAATAAACAGTGACTATACTGAAAAAAATGGGTATTTCTCTGTAAGACTATATGCATGCGCTTATATTAATATGTCTGTGCAATATATGAAATATGTACATTATATCTAAAATACAACATACCATACAGTTCTTTTCTCTGTATTGAACTATATTGTTCAAATGAGAGATACTTTGCGTCTTAGAAATGAGTCTTTCAGTTACAAGTTCTCAGTTATCTTTTAGTTTTAAAAGTTTTTCCTCAATTTTAATAAAGTAATGGCTTATACTAAACATTACATTCTTAAAATCAAAGTTAAAATGTCATAAGTATTGAATTGATATTTGCAGCTTGCCCAGCTACAATGAGACCTCCTCTGGCAATATTGACAATTATGACATTTTTGTCATGATGTTTCCAATACTCAGACATGAGTTAATAGATTTTACTCGCACTGTCTTCAGATTTATCTTGTTCTCCACCCCTTTTTGTAAGTTTATTCATCTGTGAACTGAATCATAAATCTAAACTGTGGTATCTTTAGGCATAGCTTGATTTTATAATTTTGTGATCCAGTAAATACGATTTCTGCCCTTCCTAGGGGGAGGCTCGGCTGTGTGCTGACCCGGCAGTGCAGGGGCTCGGCCTTGCCCTGGCCTGAGCTGGGTGTCACTGGTTTAACCCCTGTGCTGGGGCCAGTGACTGCTGCCTCCCCTGCTCCAGCTTCAGCTCTGGGGGTGGCCCCGCTGGGGAAGGGTGACACCCCCCGCCTGTCACTGCCTGACAAACCATAGCCCTTTGTGTGCCTGGAGCTGTTGGGGCTTGGGGCTACTGCCAGGCTGCAGCTGGCAGCCTGGGAGAAGGAAGGGGGCTGTGACAGTGAAAGATGTAAAGGGAAACCTAAGCGGAGCCCAAGACTAGGGGAATAAAAAAGTATCAACATCATGTTCCTTCAAAGAAAGAGAAGAAAGAAATCCCCTACCAAGCTCATCACAGTCCTCCTGGCAAAGATGTCATGATGCTGGCAAATCCTTGCAATGCCCCTCTGCCCACCCCCATCTACAATTTTGGGAGAAAACTGTAGTGTCACACTTTAGACACAGAGGGACATTTCAAGCCTAAGCACACCACCAGTGGAAAGGGTTAGATAGTGGCAAGGTTTTGGGGCGATTTTAGGTATAACCATTTTAATATCAATGCTTTTGCGTACTGATAATTTTGACTATCAGACTATTAAAACATTAATATGACTGTCATTAAATTCTAGATTCTCTATATGGTGTGTTCCCTTTGACCTGTCACAAGATTATGAATTTTTAAATTTCTATTATTTTGAGCAGAAAGTGTTCAAATCACTGAGATTTGATGCTTGATCTGATGCTCTCTGTGACTAGACACAGCAATAGGCCAAGAAGTAATTTGCTTAGGTAGATTGCGGCTTCTGATGCGTTGTGCAACAGTCTGGAGTTCAGATAGCTAAATAACAGACAGTGCAAGCAAAAGGTGATGTTTTTATATTTAATCCTTCTGGTTCTTGCATTCACTTTTAAATTAAATGGGCAGATATGGTTCTCAAAGCCATGCATGCATATCTAAGATCCAAAATTGATATTTAATGAAAACAAATATATTAAAAGTTTTAGACCAAGCAAATTAATCTGTATTTGTCTTAATTACTTTGTTCCCTGTGGTCTAATCCTATCTTGTAAAGTCCTCTTCGCTTTCCCATCCAGAGTGGAAACCAAACCTTCTCTAAACAAAGAAAAAAATACTTTGCAACCACTCACATTTTCTGCAGTCCAATCAGCACCAATTTGGCTTGACCTAATATAAGGAAGGTGAAATAACTGGCTGAAATAAATCTGTTACTGACACAAAATACAATAGAAATAGAAAAACTAAATCTATGGTATTAGTCACTATGTTATAATAAATCTTTCTGAGGAAGAAATCAACAAAAACAAGCTCAGCAACCTTGTCAACCCTAGTTTTTCATGCAGCATACTTAGAAAACTTTTGTTACAGCTTATTTACTGATAACAGGCTGAATGAGGCAATACTAAAATGATGTAAAAAGGACATTATGCTGTTCACAAGATTAATGTCACTGTGACAAAATAAGTACTAGTTCTTTGCAGTCAGTTACTAATTTTAAGAGGCAACATATTTCTAGATTTGTAAGATGGTTGTTTTAGAATATGATGATTGGAGCATATTGTATCAAAGTTAATTTATCGCAGATGAAAGATAAATTCTGCTGAAAAATGTCCTCTAAGGAGACTAAAGCATTTATTTACAATGTGATTTTGTACATATGTGTATTCAGAAAATATATTTAGCATAGAAATTATTTCAAAAGCCATGGAAATAAATTTACAACTGGTAGAAATTATTACAGATTATTTGATGTCATTTAGAGAGAAGGATGTTGTGGGGGACTGTGTCAAAGGCCTTACAGAAGTCCAGATAGAGGGCATCCATAGCTCTGACATAAGTCAGAGGTGGTTGTTGTATGGTCCATTCATAGTATCTGCTTTCAGCCGTTACCTGTTGAAAGGAAAAAGCTCAAGTTTTGTGACTAGGAGAATTTGAAGAAGAAAAAAATTTCTGGAGCCTACTGCTGTTTCAGCGTTCCTCCTTTCCTGTGCCAAAAAACTTACAGGATCAAGTCTAATGTCTGATTTTTCATCTTGTTAGGTATACTACAGCTAGTAAGAACTCAGTTGGATGTTGGGGGGGGATGTGCTTCTGAGGGAAGAAATGTGAAAACGTAATCATTTTTTCAACAGAAGGCTGAGAAAAATGCCCAGTGATCAGAAGAGGGAAACATTCTAGGTTGGATCTGAGGTTGATGAGAAAAATCCTTGAAGTCAGGGAAGAGTAATTTCTTATTTAGGTTTACAGTTGAAAAGATTAAAGTCTTGATGGAAGATGTGACAATCTCTAGATTAGGATGTAGGTGTGGAAATAGTCTCCAAGAAAGGCTGAAGCATCCCCAATTAATGAAGTAGGTTGAACATAAAAAGGACATTGGAAAAGGCTGCTGAATTTTCTTTGTTGAGGTTTGAGACAGACTGATCCTTCCCATGAATGGATGATTTGAAGGAGTAGGAGAACAGCCGTCTCCTTTTCATCTTCGTGCAATTGTTATTACTCCATACACTTTTCTTTTCACTTCTATGGCATTTCCTTGCCTTCTTCAGCACTCCGACACACAGGGAAGCCCCCAGGTTACCATCAACATCAATAATCCCCCAAACGTGGTATGTGTGAGGCACTTTTCCCTTTTCTTTGACACATGGACTTACTATTTCTAGCATGGTAAATACAATCTGTGAAGCAGATCTCCAAGAGGTGTCTTCAGCCCAGTAACACACTTGACAAAGTCAGAGCTATGAAACAATTTACAGGCAATGTTTTAAGTGCTAGTTCTGTGGTATTATAGTCTGTCTGTCACACCAACTTTGCAGAATGTTTTGTTTTATTATAATATTTATAATACAGCAAGATTATTTTTATTAAACGTTTTCGTACTTTGAACAAGGATTAAAAAAGAAGGCAGGCTTCAAATTAAATGACAGTCACATTGGAAGAGAATGACAGACTGTCTAGGTTACAGTCATGAAAGATTGCCAGCCTTTTGTGTGTCTACAACTTGACAAATTACAAATTTAGTACATTTTGCTCTTGGAAATTATTTAATATTAAAAAAACCCTATCAAAAATGTTTTGAGTTAATGCATCTTGGCAAGAACTTTTGAACTAGGTCCTACTATTAACAAATTTATTTTCTTTGTTAGAACTAATACTTCAAAATTACATTATTTTATTTTAATTTAGTTCTTTTTTATGTCATTATTTTTCCTGTGTTACATGTATTCATGTTAATCTGTAAGCCCATTGTACCAATAATTACTGTAACAATTATAGTCTGTATTCATGGCAAATCTCTCAAATTCCTTTTAGGGTGGGAATGACAAAATGGACTTTTACTTTCTACATATGTCTGAAACTTTAACACTGGAAGGACTAAAAGTCCATTTTGCCTATTAATATTGCTAAAGCTTTCCTAGTAAGGGCAGAATATGGGAATTTCACTACAAGGCGTTTCTTTTCTTTCCATCAGATGCAGTCTTTCTTTGCAGAATCTAATCTTAATTACATCTCACGATACCTGTTTTTTTAAGAAACTAAGCACAAAGTTGCATTTCTCTAGCTTCCTATGTTATTCCCTGCCTGAACATTACTTCATGAGCTTTGGTTCCAGTATTTCAGATACACTTGGAGATTAAAGATAAGACATGTTGTGACATTAAGCATTCTCTTAAGCAAAGATCGCCTTGAAAGGTGATGTACAGTATTTCACAGTATTTGGACAGAAAAGAAGGAAGACTATTGTGAAACGTTCTCACTGAACTCATAAGGAGTAGGAGAATTGAGGCTGAGAGAAAAAAATTTATTTAAGGAAATTATATTTAAGGACTCATGCTGGTATTCCAAAAACTCCTATACACACCACAAAAAAAGAAATTGCAGTTTTAGAAAATGTGGATCAAGCTGCATTACATGGATAATCATTTTTACAGCTGATACTAGGAATAGGCTTAATTTCACCTAATTTTAGTCCTCTAAAAGATAGACACCCAGTCAAAATTACTCATTTAATTTCCTTCTGCAGTCATTGCCACCACTAGGACATTCAAGGTAAGATATACTGCAGGTTACCCTTTGAAGATGCTTCTCTATTTATTTTAAAGCGAGTTTAGACACCTATCTTAAACTAGCTGCTTAATTTTGCAAGAGTTAAGATTAGGTGGGATGTATTACATTTCAACTTCCCTAACACAATTTTCTCTGAATTCTGCTCTCTTCACTGCCACATAGAAGCTGAGGAATGGGCAGATACATTCTGCCCACTATCATTTCCACAAAATTTCGTATTTGTAGAAAAATAATTTTACAAGGTTTTAATCTTGCATAAGCATATCCTGTCTAGAATACTAAAAATAGTTACTTTCTGCAATTTATGTAGTTACTCTGAGGGTTTATTTTCATTAATTCATTGTGAATATTTTACCAGATTGTCCAAGAGGAGGTATACAGGACTTTACAAAAGACATGAGACCATACAAGAAAGAATCGTTTCTTTGTATTAGCAATATGTATGACTACTTCTAAGTTGGCACTTTGATTGGAATTTTATTAAATTCAGTACTGTCTTTTTCCAAATCAACCAAGCAAATGTTTGGGCACTTCAGTGGAAATAACCGATTCATTTTGGGTTTTTTAAGGGCTCTTGCAGATTTGATTGCAATTCTGTGTCATTTTACTGACATATTCTCTTTTATTGTGACTATTAAATATATTAAGTCATACCTGGTTTAAATCTTGAAGTTACAGAAAAGGAAAATTTCTTTATATAATGTACATGTTGAATATTTCCCTACAATTTGGTAATTCTGAGTAAGTAATTCTGAGTACTTTTTTTTTGCAAAAGAAATACTGCAATGATTCCTGGTTTTAAAACTCTTTGAGGTTATAATAGTGAGTTTTTTTCTAGGAATGAAAGCAATATATAAAGTATGTTTTTCCCAATATGTCTTGTCTTTTGAAACGTATTTTTTTAAATTATTTATTGACACATTAAATTTATGCACTGAATCGTCATCTCCCACAATCAAGTAATGGATTTTCACTGCATTGCCATTACATTCATTGAGCTATTCAGGCAAAAATTTATTCAATGGCATTGAAATAGTGGATCAATGTAACATAAATAAGAGTAGGTCAGGAATGTAAATCAGAATCTATTTAATTACAAGATGTTACTCATCTAAAGGAGCTATAATTTTTCCTTTCTCAATAGATTATGCAGTAATGGAAGCACATGTGAATATGGAATAATTATCAATGGTTACTTTAACCCTTAATCTGTCTTTCAGAATCAATATATCAATATGTGTCAACCTCTTCCAATGAAAGGCTGCAGCCACTGAGGTATCACAGCCAACCTTCTAATGTGTTGATTATAATCAAATCAAATTTCATTAGGTGATTTTGGAATCTGCTACTGGTATCTTGCTGAGCTAATATTTAAATATCTTACTAGCAATATACTATTTTTTAAAATACAACGTAACTTTATTTCAGGTTTATTTCCTTTAGTGGATGTATTACACCTATGCAGAGGACAGAAAGAGCAGCAGTGAAAGGTAGTGGTAGGAATGAATGGCATTGGATTATTTACAAAGCAAACTATTTTAAATAATGTAAAAAACCTGAACAGAGCTATTCTAGTGTTTGCTTTCTTCAAGATCAGAAATATCTGCCTTAAAAATTAATAAAACACTAAATTTTTTAAATTATTATTGCTTTCACATATATCCCATTATCAAAAGCAAATGACTAAATTTGAACTGAGAACCTTTAACTCTTAAAATACAGATTTGCACCTCCTAAGTAACATGTGTGATTAACTAGGAAAGTGAGTTTTTAAAAGTAAGTTATATTGTTTTGGTAAGAGTACATAGTATAAAAAGTAACAGCAGTCTGTGTACATTAATACTACCCATTTCATTAATATATAGCTTAGCATAGTGCGAGTACCACTGTGGCAAGATGTGGTCCAATACAGAATCACACAACAGCGCCTCTCAGCTCATTTTCCTGGGGGTACCTGGCAAGTCCAACCTTCTGTCGTGCACCTTCTGCTAGAGCGTGACACCAGTGGTCTAGAGGTGCTAGGGCGGAGGCCACAGACTTCAAAACAGAAGCCAAGATGTTGTGTTGTTCTCTTTGACTCAATTAGGAGGCTGAGAATATATTGCGAAAAAAGCAATTTCCTCAAAATGTATGCAATATTTTTACATACCTAACAGTCATTTTAATTTGAATATTGCACTATTGATCTTTGCTAGGTAAAAACATTCCTCATAATCTTAAAGCAACTCTGTTTATAGCATGTTAATAGATTTATTGCAAATGCCTGATTTTGATCTTTGGCTGTATATTCACACATCAACTAGACAAGGGGTGGAGTATCTTTCTGCTTCTTCCTTGCTATGAATTCCTTGCTTTAAAAAGCTGCCAGTAGTTGGGTGCATAGCAGTGATAAAAGACTATAGGAACTTTTCATTTACTCTTCACATTTGTGTATAAAATAGCTGTTTTTGAGTTGACACTGAGATACTTAAGTAAATACTTCATTACAGAAAGCCAATAAATGCCTTTCATTTTTGTTGTGAAATGGAGAGCCAGAGGAACTGATGTTACTTCTGGCTTCTGGATACTTTCTCTGCTCCAGAGGAGGACCTTTTGTCTTCAGCATTCTTTTTCTCTCCTCTACGTATCCCCTGGCCCACACACCTGAAAAATCTGGTAATGTTCTTTCATTAGCCCTAGTGAACTGGTTTTGGCTGGGATAGAGCTAAATTTCTTCATAGTAGCTATTATGGGGCTGTGTTTTGGATTTGTGACGAAAACAGTGTTGATAACACAATGGTGTTTCAGTTATTGCTGAGCAGTGCTGACACAGTGTCAAGGCCTTTTCTGCTTCTCACACAGACCCACCAGTGAGCAGGCTGGGGGTGCACAAGAATTTGAGAGGGGACACAGCTGGGACAGCTAACCCCAACTGACTAAAGGGATATCCCAAATCATATGCCGTTGTGTTCAGCAATAAAAGCTGTGGGGAAGAAGAAGGACTGGGGAACCTTAGGTGTTATGGTGTTTGTCTTCCCAAGTAACTGTTACACGGGATGAAGCCCTGCTTTCCTGTAGATGGCTGAACGATGGGAAGCACTGAATTAAATCCTTATTTTGCTTTGCTTGTGTTCACAGCTTTAGTTTTACCTATTAAACTGTCTTTAGCTTGACTCATGAGTTTTCTCAGTTTTACATTTCTCTCCCCCATCCCAGTCTGCGGGAGTGAGCAAGCGGCTGTGTGGGGCTTAGCTATCTACCAGGCAGTGGGCAGTAGCTGCCTGCAGACACGTGGTACATATTGGTTGTCAATTAGTATTTCATAAGGTACTTTGAGATGTTTAGATGGAAGATGTGTGGCACTAATTTTCAGGAAAATTACAAACAGAAAAGTACACCACCAGTTCTCTCATAATGAATGTCTTCAAAAAGATTTCAAAAGAATTTTATGTCTTGCATCATTTACCAAAAGCCTCTGCTTTTCTCAAAATTTCATTTTGAGAAACGAATTATCACAGTTAGATCACTGCCAAGACCTGTATCATTTTAATTCTGTATTCTTCTTATAGGAAACCTGTGCTATTCATCATTCTAATAACTGTGTAAAAAAATTCCTCTTGAAATTTCTCCATTAAACTATTTTGCTTGCAAGTTAACCCCCAAAGCCTTCTTGCCTTGCCACAATTACAGATGTTATTGTTGTAATATATTGCAACATAACTGTTCTTTTGGGAATTTGCACCTATAGGTAGGTCCAGTGGGATACTCTTTATTGATGAATATAATGAACTATATAAACAATGTACATAAATAAAAACAGTTTATCTGGAATTACTAATAAATAAACTGTTAGTTGGTTTGAGATTAGAATTTAAAGCTTAGTTGTGTCTTCTGTTTTTTACACAGGTGATAGATGTGAAGTAAATATAGATGAATGTATGTCTACTCCTTGCCTCAACAATGGAAGTTGCATTGATGACATCAGTTCCTATAAGTGTCACTGTAGGAGAGGTTTTATTGGAACAAACTGCGAGATAAATGTTAATGAATGCTTGCCAGATCCTTGTCTTCATGGAAGGTGGCTATTTTTATTTAACTATTATTATCTCCAAGATAATGTACCTAACTAGCAATATTTAAGATTTAATGATATGGGAAGCTTGATAAATATGCTTTTAATTATGTTCTTCCATAAAGTAAGAGTACAAGCACACTTAAAGATGACAGATGTTGCCTGCTTAAGCTAATGTAATATACTGTTACATTATCTCAGTTTCTCTTTCATTTTTGTTCATTAGCATAAACCAGTTTTCAGTACATGTGCATTAATTAGAGTTTAATATACTTAAAAGTGAATCTTTAGCTGTTTCATGCCAACAGGTTGAAATGGGAAGATGTCTTTTAATATGAGAATCTGTATCTTAATAAAATCCCTCAGCACCTATAATACACACATGTGAAACCCATTATTAGAACTAATTAAAAGTGGTATGGATTTCAGTAGGTTACATGAGACCACTATTTTGAAAGGTATGGAATAATACTACTAGTGCTGAATCTAAAATTACATAGCTTCATCTGAATAACACTGTTTTGTATTTCAGATGTATAGATCTCATTGATGGATATCAATGCTCCTGTGAATCAGGATGGACCAGCTCAAGATGTGAGATAAATATTAATGTAAGTCTTCAAATTTTATTTTAATTATAGGGGAAAGGGTAATATGCCACTTGAAACTCATTTTTATTTAAGTAATTTCTGAATGTGTCGGTTTATTGAAAATGTATGACAGAAATTCAGTTGTTTCAAATCCATTCTGAAAAGCTCATTATTTGTTACTTACATGAAACTGCATTAAAAAAGACCATTGAGAAAATGTCTAAAGAACTTTAAAGGTGAAGTGTGAATGATAAATCTGAAAAGCCACAGCAAGCTAAGCCAACATTACCTGAAAATCATTTCTCTCTCAATTCAGCATGGATGACATAACTACCTAATTTGCGTTGCGAGCCCCATTTGCTGTAGCTTAACTGTATATTTGAATAGTAAACCTCAAGATGCAATGTTCTACGCTGAAAGTAGGCTTGAGTTGTATTTAAAATTTGAAAATCAAGGTAATTGTAGAATGCTATGATATGAAATTGTGGTGTAAAAAATACACTGCCCAGTTCCTCCTCTTAAGTTCAAGAGTATTTTTGCGTTATCATGGGGAATGGCTGTGGATAAGAAGGCATCTGTATATGCGAGTCTGTGCCACGAAGATTCCCGTGGTCAGCAAACCAATTTGTAGAAGGTGAGTACATTTGGCATAACAATGAACAGCCCTCACAATGTTGGCCGCGCTTTGGGGAAAGTTTTGAATTGGTTTAGACTTTTTCAGGTTTTGTGCCAAACAGAGTTTAATCAGATCTTGGGTTATGATCTTTTTAAATTCGGTCTCATGAGAAAGTCTGGCATGAGATCTGCCCCTTTGAACTATCTGGCTTCTAATTTTGTGCTTCTGAATTGTCAAAAATACATTCCAAAATGTTTTTCAAACTTCTTTCTAACTTATGTGTGCTTGTAGGGAACTTTCATGGGTTTTTTTTTTATATATAGCTAAAAGTACTAGAAAACTAAAAATACCTCATATTACATAAAGAAAGTATGGCCTATAACTTTTCTGTTGAAAATGCACAACAGTCTCCCACAAGGAGTAAATCTAGCTGGAATATATCTTCTAACTTCTTTTACAGAAAGAAAAATTCAGAAAATAAGTAATTTAGACCAACACAGTGCACATGATGATATGATACTGCAAATCTGTATGATTATTGGCTGTTGCCAATGCTAATACAGAATACCTTTGGGTAATATTTTCTCTAGCAACATCCATGATTTACACTTTCTTCCATTTTAAGAGAATGAGAGATTAAATGACCTGTAGAAAACTGCATAAAGTCATATTCAAAAGGTAACCACATTTCATACTGAGGTGTTTCAAAATGCATAGATTAGAAATTCACAGAAAGAAACAATATACATATACATTTGACAGATAAGTCTGTCAGAATGATGGCTTAATTTTTTGATATTCCTTCTATCTGCATGCAGTGTGATTCGCAGATTAGACTGTGCTGCAGGTGTCATATTTTTAAGGCTCTAACACTGCATTCGTCCTGCTCGGACAATTATCAATCACCAAATGAAATTGCTTTAACACATGAATTAGTTTCTAAAGCATTTGTTTACAGCATTGATTTCCTTTCTACCTGCTTTTTTATATTCTAATCCAAGCTCTTAACCACATGGCTCTTGTTTATCAAAAAAACTCTGCTTTTGACCTGAGAATAATTTTGGCCTCAGTCCTATGATAAAATGACTGGAAACAGACTCCTGAAGCATCTTTCTTTTCTGATGCATTATCTAGCTTTTAATTCCTTTCTTACCTCTTTTCAATTCCATCAAATTCAGGTTTTAAAGCTCTGTCTCATTCTACGTTCTACAAGTCATTGACTTGCACCTGAAACCCAGTTTTCTCACAAATACTAGGATGCTTGCTTCCACTCCCTGAATTGATGTTTAAGGACACTACCTTTTTCTGCTTCAAGTCTTTCCCTACAGTTAATCATGTCATAGTTGTCTACAAAGAAATCAAACGGCACATGGTACTTGGGGCTTTGTGTCATAAGTATTCACAGGAAATTAGACCGTATAATGCACCACATACGTACAAGTATGTCAAGCGATAGACTTTTTTCCCCACATAGTGGATTTGCTTGAGTTATTTATGTTCAAACTGGCCCAGTTTATAATTACCTTTTTTGATACAAAGCAAAACTTCACTTAAATGAAAATGCATGTGTCATCACAATTATTTTTTTTTGCCTTGAATCTCTTTTTCAGAAATAGATTTTGAAGTGTTGTTAGAAATAATTTTTTATTAGGAAAAAAAAATAATCCTAACTTCTAAAATGGACTTCTAGATTTTGTTTTAGGAAACAGAGTTGAACTGAGACATTTGGAAAAATAGTGGATTTTCACTATTTTTATTAATTTGCTAAAATGCATCCCTTCATAATTATTTCAAGCTATTGATTGTGACTATGGAAATGATATAGTGCGATATATAGAAAGCTGAAATTTCTTTGAGAAGTCTGTCTTCTAGAGACAGATGTCAGTGTGGACCCACAGATTTGGATAAGGGAGCGATGTGCCTTGAGCAAAGTGCTGTGCCTTTCTAGGTCAGTTGCTAAAGTCCAGATTTCAGAACATTTCTCTGGCAGCAGAACCAGTGGACTGTGTCATGCCAGGTGGGCTCTCTTAAGAGACAGTCATCCCCCTCCTAGTACAAACAAGATTTACTACACCATGACATTCAGAGAACAAGAAATAATAAATTATTATTGTGCTCTAGTAAACATAGTGGATCTTGATTTTCATTGTTTGAACTAAGGATTCTTAACAAAACCTATCCTTAAAAGAGTTGCATAACTAGAAATCGTAATATTCTTTCACTTTTTTGCCTTGACTTTTAAATTGTCTTGCTATGTTAAGAAAATAAATGAGGACTTATGTGTACTGTAAAAATAAACCCAGAAAATCACCATTCTGTTCTCATGTCAGAAGTCCGTATATTCCTTTCATTTACAGACCCATGGAAACCAATACTTGTATTTAACTCATGTTTGCCTAAAGCATGTGTTTTAGAGAGACATCAATTTTTTATTTAAAAACATAAGGAGGTGGAAGATCAACTACTTCTGACAGTTTTACAGTGGCTGACTCTCAGTAGTAAAGTTGAACTTTAGCTGGGTATATCTGGAATTGGGAATTCAGGTAATCGTTTTTGTACTGACTTTCTCTGGGAGTTAAAATACTCTTTAATATGTGATACTTGTGAAAATAACTGTGCACTGCCTCTCTCTGTCAATTTTCTTGGTGATAAACTAAACCTAGGAACGCTCATAGAGCCATCAAGAGTTTTGGAACTTCTTATAGCAAAGAACTCACACCGATTATTGCTTTTACTAGCTAGAAACAGACCTGTACTCCATGAATTTGTCTAATCATTTTAACCCATATATATAATTTGGTTTTGGCAATATCATGTGAAAATGAGATATATGATGTAATAATGTTTTTGAAAAAAAAATCTATCCTAAAAATCACGTTATTTTCCGTAGACTTAGCTTACTGTAAAGCATTTTATCTAGTACCTAAATCATTTTATGTTCTCAGTTTTTTGACATCCTTATAATAAACAGATTCTAGAACTTGGCACAATGTTTCAGTTTCCCCTAGCCATAAAAGGAGGAATAATCACTTGTCTAAGTGTAAGTCACAGTTCCCCTCTCTGAAGACTTAAGGATAGCATTAGCAATTTTTTTCCATAGCATTGCAATGGGAGTTCATGTTGATAGCTTGTCCATTATAACTTTCAAATCTTTTCCAAGGTCATTGCCTGTTAACAGTACATAAACTCAAAGGATGCCCTGTTAGATCAAAATGTGAAAAAATGTATGTTTCACTGAAAAAAACAGACTCTGAAAAAAGTGCAGCCTACTGAAAGGGAGCCCTCCTGCTTACTCTAAGGAGAGGCTTAGATAAGAAAACTCAAAGATATCTGGATAAGAATAAAGTGTGTCAGATTGGCAGAGTGAAGAGTTGATAAAAACTCTATACAAATAACCACAATTGTATTAATTTCTATTTTGTTAAATCATTTCACGTATTTATAAAGGAGGTTATTGAAGCTGTGTTTTAAAAGATGAGCTGGGAAGGAGAGTATTGGTGTGCTGTAAAGTGTGAGTACTGGGCATCATTTGCAGATGTGGTGATTCGTGAGGAATGAGCAGAGCACCCCAGTTGAAGTTAATAAGGGGCACATCTTTTTTTGTGACAGTGGAAGGAACAAACCCCTTTAGAGCAGCAAGAACCTGACGAGGCCTGAGGAGCATCTCTTCTGGTTTCCTTGGAGCTGGATGGCTGCAGCCCTGATTTGACTGAAGCTGCCTATGAAGGGAACAAACTAGAAAAGAAGAAAGGGAAAGGATAGTGGGCAGTGATGGCCACAGAAAAAGCTGGGCAGTACAACTCAGTTTGGACAGGTTACTTGCTCTGATATGACAGAAAATAGAGTTTTACAGCCTAGGAATGAACAGGTGTGGTGAGTTAACTTTGGTGGACTGCCAGACGCCCACCCAGCTGCTCTTGCATTCCCCCTCCTCATCAGGACAGGGGGAGGAAATAAGAAGAAAAGATTGTGGGTCAAGATAAGGACAGGGAGATTGGTCATGGTCACCGATTACTGTCACAGGCAAAACACTCAACTTGGGGAAGATTATTTTAATTTACTGTCAATGAAAAAGGAAAACACTTTCCTCCCAACCTGCCAGAAAACATGCTCCTGCGCAGGCTCCTCTCCACAGGCTGCAGCTCCTGCCTGTGGAGCTCCCTGGTCCAGCGTGGGCTCTCCACGTGCTGCAGCTTCCTTTGGAGGCACATCCTCCTGCTGCAGCACGGTGTTCATACGTGTGGCAGTGTGGATATCTCCTCCACTATGGTCTCCACGGGCTGGAGAGGGCCAACCCACTTCAGAGTGGTCTTCTCCAGGGGCTTCAGGGGAATCTGGTGGGGATTGCCTGGAGCACCACCTCTCCCTCCTCCTCTGAGCTTTGTGTCTGCAGGACTGCTTTTCACTCTTTCCTCACTCTTCTCTCTGATGCTTTGCTCCACAATGTTTTTTACTCTTTCTCAAATATGCTTTCCCAGGGGCACTCCCACCGCGGCTGCGGGGCCCAGCTGTGCCCTGCGGTGGGTCGGTCGGAGCTGGCTGGAACCATCTGTGTCTGGGCAGCCCCGGCCTCTCCTCACAGGGGCCGCCATGCAGACCCACCCTCTAAACAAAACCCTGCCATGTAAAGCTCTTTTAACAGGATTGGACCAGAGACATACCTGAATTATCTCAATTTCTTTTCTTAAAGGAAGCAATCTGCAAGGCCTGGAATAGTGTGTTACTGCTTGGGCAAAAGTACAATAGGCCTGTGAGGCCAGGCTAATTGTGAATTGGGAGAAGCTCACACACAGAGCTCGTACACTGATGCAGCAGCAGGAAAGCTTATGTCTCCTGTTCATACCCCGAGTGACCCAAAAAGGCCCCAGTCAAAGGAAGAGATTTTTCGTGTTCTCAGAGGAGACTAAAAGTGAAAGCATTGAGAGAAATAAAGACATCTGAGGAAAATTGTATAAGAAGAGTACTCGCTGTTTCTAGAGAGTCCCGAGGAATCAAACAGAAAAGTCAAAGAAACAAAAGCTGTCCTCACCATTACTGCCCCTCTGTCTCTCAGTGTTATGGCTGCTGGTGGTATCTGGAGATCTCAGCACTTTCTCTGCTTTCCAAATGGAATATTTTTGCTAAGAACTCCCAACAAGGAACTGAAAGTAATTTTGTGACATTTGGGGGGAATTTCATTTTGGTATTTTGTTCTTTATGTGGGTTTTTCTTTTGTGGTTTTTTTTTTTTAATCATTAATTGCTAGCAAATTGTTGGTAGAAATTACACAAAGTCATAATAAGAAGAAATGTTGTAATGTAATGAAATACTTGCTCTATGCACATAGGTTTCATCTTGGAGTAAGTGACACTACACATAGATGTATCGGCAGTTCTGTTCAGGAACTGCTAGCTGCATTACCTACTCCTGATCCTAGTACATTCATAGTTATTTCCTCATCTTCCATTGAAGCTTTTTCATGTGTTTCTTGTCAGATGTCAATATTAAAATGATAAAGTCCCACATATGAGATCCTTTTACGTCGTCAGTGCATTCAATCATGTTCCAAATACCCTATCTGTCAAAAGAAAACACTGATTTCTGCCTACTTTTTTGAAAACACTACTGTCCTCTGCGGCATTTGGAATCTTAAGGTGATGATTCTTCTCACTATTACTGCACAAGGCTATTTAAAACAGAGGTGATGTCACACTAGCAAAGGATAAATTTCTGCAGACAGTTACTCCTGCTTCCACAAGCATTGGTAGTTCAAGTTAAAATAAATATATTTAGAAAACAGCTTTCTAAAAAGCCTTATCAAAAGGGCTTGTGCAGAAAATAACTATGCATTCTTACTTCTTAAATACAGATTCCTTTTCAACCTATCCGGTTCTTACTTTTTTTTGTATCTGGGTAGATTTTAAAACTTTAAGTCAGACTTCGATGATTTCTCTCTGTTCCTTCTAAGTGTCAACGCTGACTTAAGAACTTCCCATGTCCTCATCTTCAAATAGTTCTCCCCTCCATAATAGTTTCCAAGTTATACCTGCATAACTGATTATGGGTTGTGTGCTGAGAAACAAATTAGAAAATTGTCTTTCAAAAAAAAGTTAAAGAAAGGTTTCTTTGGTCTGTTTTTGTTGTTGTGTTGTTGTTTTGGTTTTTTAACAAGTATTTTAGTCTATTATTCTGACACAACTGAGAAGATACTGCAGCATGACTTGAGGTGAGGAAGTAGCAGGGAATAGAGGAAGGAATTAAGAACATCATAAACCAGAATGGTGCCTGAAACATTCGTAATGTGAAACCACTGGCAATTCCTGAAGAAGTTTCATAATAAGTGTTTTCACTAGGAAATGAAAGCCAAATGACTTTTGGGCTTCAGGCCTGGATTGCTGATCAAGATCAGAGTGTATATTTCTGTTCCATAACAGAAACTACAGATTTTTAGTTGCCATAAAAGTGCCAACTTTAGGAATAATATGACTATATGAGTGTATAGTGATGGTAACAGAGCTTCCCTTTTGCTACAACATGGTATACCTCCTTTCCCCCAGAAACAGGACTAGGGAGAGGCGAAGAGACGAGAGGAAGGAGAAAAATGAAACAGAGAAACTGGCCTTGTGATCAGTGAGGTATTGCAAAATAGGTTTCTTTTGTGATACTGGCAAACATTTGATTCTAATGGCAAAAAATTGCAGCCACCTATATTTATCTGCAGATTAACAACATTCAATCTATTAGCTTGAGTTATTTGTGACCATTTAAACTTGGTATTTATTCTCTGTATCTGCCAACCAAATACTGTAAATTTTTAAGGGGTCAAGCCCGTGCTGTTCTCACTGAATGCAGGAGTGTTAGTGATATTTCTTTGTTTTACTCAAACAGGTTATTTGTAAAATTTTGGATTACTGTAAGAGTAAGACTTTGTCTTTGAAGCTAAAAAATAATGAATTTTTAGATTCTAGATCAAAATAGCATTTCAAGTTTAGTAAATGTAAAAAGACCCATTGAAAATAAGAAGGCACAAAGTGAAGTATAAATAAGTGAACAGTTTTATGTATCAACAAAATTTTGCTTAGGAAAAACTAAAATGACCCATCTTTGTGAATATAATTTTGGTAATTTTCAGGTTTCTTAGTTATTCAAAAGCAATTTTCTTTTTGCGGGATCTAATCACTTCCAGGCGAGAAAAGGTTAAAGGATATCTTATTAGGTTGGGAACTGGGCATCTCAGGTGCTCAAGAAAGTCTTTTTCCCGTGCTGTACTGCAGAAGAGAGGGAACATTTCTAGGACTGTGAGTCTCTGCAATGTTGCTTTTGATTTGGGAACTGTCTGGTTAGGGTAATAGCTAAGATTCAGTGTCCCACTATAAAAAGGAAGACAAAACTGGAATAGCATTGTTGGTTAGGTAAGCTTGTCTTCAGGGAATCAGTGTAGCTGGGGATTTGCTGCAGAGCCAGCAGTGCCCTAACGCCAAGCTGTAAAGTCAGTCCCTGGTAGGATCTAAGATAGGGAGGACTTGGTCATGGCTGTGTTGCAACTTCAGTTTGCCATCTAATGTCCTTGTTCTTTTATACTACAAATTACAGCATTTGGTGGTGGTGTGGTAGCTCGCCTATTTTGGCATAACGTGTGCCAATTCTAACATAGATGTTTGCCTGTTCACTGAAACAGTTTTCTTGCCTGAGTTAAGAACAGTGCGGACTAGCCTGCCTCTGGTAACAGAGGGTACTCTGTTTCTTTCCAAGTCTAATGATGGACTTTTAACTGCAGTGCATCAAAATATACTGGAAAGGGATAGGTGTGATTTCTTTCCTACAAACTGTTTGGGTTTTGTGTTACTATAAAAACTAGTTACTGTGAGCAGTTTTGGAAAATTTTACAAGAACAATACATTCCATAGAGGAAAATGAAAAGGTTTTACGTGAAGTTTGCGGTTTAGTATGACTGTGGTGGTGTATCGAGTGAAAGCTGTGAACATTTGTCTGAGCTCTGAAGTTATCCTTAGTTACTTTGATGATTGTGATATTTTTTTAATTTTAACTTTTCAACTCTAATTAGGTAAAAATTTGATCCATTAATTGATAGATTTTTAAATTAATTGTGCTAATAAGCAAAGCTGTAAAAACAGAAGTAGCAGAGGGGGATTCAAGTGAATACAAATTAAGACTAGACAGGAAAAGTTACTGGAATAGAAAAAAAGCCAGAAAGTTGAAACTGTGAATTGAGATTTTTTTATAAACAAAAGAAAGAATACTTATGTTTGCCAACAACAAATGTAATTAATATAGCAAAAGACTACTTCTAGAACCTAGATACAGGTTGGCAGTCTGTAGAACTATCTCCATCTTCCCGTGGGATGTATAATTCAATTAGTTTATGTAATGCTCACTAATAAATCATCCTATAGACACCCAGCAGGAGACCTTATAGGAAAATAAGTTGTTTTCTCATAATTCCCCATGGATATCTGAATTTACATTCTGTCAAAGCAACTGTAGTACCTGCAGGAAATCTGAGTGCCCTTGGATATCCTTAAAGAATTAAACTTTCTAAAGTTACAGGAGCATGAGAATAAATTTAAAATACTGGATTTAGCTAGACTATTTGGGTGGCAGCAGCAAAATAAAACTCCTTTGGGATATAGGCACAAACTAGGTTTCTGTGCTCAAGGGCAAAACTACATTTTTACACTGGCAACTTCACTAACTAAATTCTCCTGTAAATCTGGAGAAACATTAATTTGCTGCTACTTTGCATGGTTTGAATTTGATGACTTTCACATTAGCTTTATCAGAGTGAATTGTTATTATGTGAACACATAACATTTTTACATGTTTCTATTTGCAGTATTATGCATTAACTGATAATAAGAAAGCATTTATCAGCAAATATTTGATAAAAGGCTTGTGTGCGTTGGTTAATATAAGTAATTTTTTGTTCTGTCCAGAATTGTTTTACTAATGTGTTTGTTTTTTCACTGCAGTAGTCCCTACAATAAAAACTTAGAAGGAGTAATTGTATAAACTATGGCTCAAAAACATGCTTTAAAATTTTAATACAGGAATCATGAGTGGAAAGCACATACTTATGGCTGTAAGACTGCTTATATAAAATATATTTGCATTTCTCCAAGATTAATTTGTAGGAACAAGCATAGTTTCAAGAATATGAGTTGTAATCAAAAGAGCTCCGTATAAACAAAAGTTACCCCAAATTAGAGACTTTTGCTTGTCATACAATAAAAGAATTTCCAACACTCTTTTTGTAATCTCCAGTCAGTCTCTCGCACTTGCTGTGAGTGAATAAATAATGTGTTTTAAAGCTGTATAGTCAATGTATTATTATTTCTTTCCTCAGGAATGTGAATCTGCTCCCTGCATTAACGGAGGCTCTTGTCAAGATTCAGTCAATGCATTTGTTTGTACTTGCCTGAGTGGGTACACTGGCAGGTTTTGTGAAGTTGATGTTGATGTTTGCAGTGAGCCCACAGTGAACTCAGTTCTCTGTTCCAATGGAGGTGTATGTGTTGATGGACCTGGAAGAACATTTCATTGCAGGTTAGTAAGAATACTGTCATATAACTGCTTTAGTTAATACACATTTATTTACTAAGATTTCAGTGTGGTGGTGTTACTACGTGCAGTAAGTGAATTCAGTTGGATTTGATGCTCAATCTAGTGATCAAAAATATTGTCTTAAACTATTCACTGTTTAACATCAGAGCCTTTGTCTGGAAACTTCTAATGCTTTTCAGAATTATATGTGGAAACTTCTAACATAAACTGACCGTAAAAAATGTAAAATAATTATGCTTACGGATTTGTATGTAGTCCCCGGAGCCTTCTCTTATCCAGGCTGAACAACCTCAGCTCTTTCAGCCTGTCCTCATAGGAGAGGTGTTCCAGCCCTCTGATCATTTTTGTGACCATCCTTTGGACCTACTCCAACAGGTCCATGTCTTTCCTGTGCTGAAGGCTCCAGAGCTGGACACAGTACTCCAGGTGAGGTCTCACCAGAGTGGAGTAGAGAGGCAGAATCACCTCCCTCAACCTGCTGGCCACGTTTCTTTTGATGCAACCCAGGATACAGTTGTCCTTCTGGGCTGCGAACGCACATTGCTGGCTCATGTCCAGCTTTTCATCCATCAGTACCCCAAGTCCTTTTCAGTAGAGCTGCTCTCAGTCTCTTCATCCCCAAGCCTGTACTGATACCGGGAGTTGCCCTGACCTGGGTGCAGGACCCTGCACTTGGCCTTTTTGAACTTAATGAGATTTCCATGGGCCCACTCCTCAAATCTGTCAGATTTCCCTCAAGAGAATCAACTGCACCACTCAGTTTGGTGTCATTCACTTGTTGAGGGTGCATGCAATCCCACTATGTCATTGATGAAGATATTAGGTAGTATTGGTCCCACAATAACTCAGATATATTATGGTTTAGCTTAAACCTCTCAATACATGTTAAAATAATTCACATTAGTGTACTTCTACAGTGGGCTGCTACCTGCACAAAGGCTATTTCTGTGGCTGAGATGTCTGGTAATTTGTTGAGCCCCTATTGTTTCATGGCCAGTCTAAATATCCAATGCTGTGCATTCTCCTGTTTTTTCTTTCCTGGCTCATGTTCACTGTAGCCTCCTTTTTTCAAGCTTTGGGTACTGCAGCATGCTTTCTTCTTTTACAAATTAATCTTCTGAATTAAGTGAAATTACTTACATTTCTTCTACCTTCTGCTTGGGAACTTATTCCAAACATTGTGAGGGTAGCTACCTTGCACTTGCTTCTGAGTGCAACATTCGCCATCAAGAGGAGCTGTTCATGGAATCAGAGTCAGGAAAATTGCAACTAAAGTCAGGATTTTTACTGTTGCCAAGATCACAAAGGTTTTCATGAGTGATGTAAAGCTACAGTAAGATAAGTTTATGTGAGATATGGTTGTGAAGCTGCAAAAAGAAGTGCCATACTTGATACCAATTTCTTCTTCTGAGGGAGTTCAGGAAAAGGACTTTTTTCTGCTGATTGCCTCTTCTATGTTAATATGCTTCAGAAGACAGACATAACCCTCTTTCTTATCCTTCAGTAGCTGCTACCATTCCAAGTAGTGTGTACAAGGTGGAAATAAGAAACATAAAAAGGTCATTAAGTCAGGTTTGCTTCTGCACTGTGAACATTATGATGGGAACACTTCTCCTTTTCTATGATGCCTTCCACTTGCTTTAAGCAGTCTGAACAAAACTCATGTAGAGACTGGAGACTAGGACTGATACGGAAGATGGAAAAGCAGAATAATTAAAAAATAAAGAATGGACAAGTACCTCCTACTCTAGCAAAGTGCCACAAACATCCAAATGAATAAGGAGTCTTAATGCCTGTTACACACGCACTGTGTAGGGCAGGAGGAAAGTCAAAATCCAGTATCCTTTAGAGTCTCCTTGTTTTGGGGATCTGGTTTGGGATGGTTGTATTATTGTGGCTGGCAAGACTGGAAATAGCAAGTAATGAAAAGTGTCCAGTAATGGGTAAGTGTCAGGCTGCCTTAACTGGGCAGCACTGCCAGACTCAGCTATGATATATGTGATATTTTACCCAGTAGTACAGTGAATGGTTCAACTTTTCTTGAATTATGTGGGAATCAATTACATGAACAACCCTACAGGCTTCTTCCTGAAATGAATATGAAAAATACCCTTTGGGATAGCCCTTGAATTGTATGTTATCTGAAATATCTTTCTGTCTTCAAACCCTTGGTTTAAAATTAAAACAACACATTGGAAATGAGAGGGGTGCTGGGAGTTGTAATTCAGTTCTATCCTGGGCAGATTGCCACTGAATCAGGGCTTCAGGAAACAGATTACCATCTGAAAGGATGCCCACCTACCTTGCTTTGTATTTCAGTCTTCTTAATTAAAGGAACTGGCTGCCACAACAACAAACACTATATAAATTAGCAAATTAATAATAAAGCTATCATTGGGCTCAGGGGGGCTTTCAGAAGACAATTCAACCCAACCTACATATGGTTGATATAATGAGTATGTAATAGGAATTCTGAAGCCTTTTCATAATATTTTCCAAGTATTTTAAGGAAGAGAAACTCTTCCACATAAATACTCAGATTTTTTTCATCATATTTAATCCACAGGGGGTTCTTCCTCACTTTTGGGTCTTTTTGTCCCAGGCTATTCGTAAGTTTGACTTGGAATTAAAAAAAGTAAAAATAATAATAATTAAAAAAATTCCTCGCTCCCCACACATGCTTGCATTGAGCCTTTTTGAAATGTGTATTTCAGGTACTTCCTGCTGACTAGGTTCAGAAGTCTTACTATCTTGAGAAGGATTATCTGTGCAGTGCTTTCAGTCTGATCCGGTGAAAATAATGTCAGCAATCATATGACAGGCCTTGCCTTTAGATTAAGTTGTTGAATATCATAGCTTCATTGTACTTTTTTAGCACATTACTATATTAGAGCACCTTTGGTTTTGTAATATTTTTGTTAGGGAAAACAGAGGAAATTTTTCATGTCATTCTTTGTCATCCACTCTATTTTTTTTTTTTTCAGAATTTAAATGTATTTAGTGGTATAAGATAAGTTTGTTGGTCTTAGAAATGTGTAGGATTACAAGTAAGTTTGATCCTATGCTTTGATTCGTAAAGGGAAACTGGTGCTTTTTAAATCTTCTTTTTGGATTATATTAGACTACATTATTGGGTTCAGAATGGAAGCTGTTTTGGCAGCACCTTTCAGAGATTAGTTTAGAATCAGAAGACAATTCTATGGGCTCAGTTTTTGTATTCCAAGGGCAGGTAAGAGTGAATATTTGATCAACAGAACACCCGATTAACAGAATGTCAAGGTTTTTCTTCTAGCTCATGAGATTTTAGTAAGAAAGAATTCTAAAATAGGAATCTACGTTTCCTCCAAATAAAGTGCAGTTATTTTTAAATGTTTATTACGATATCTGCAACTCATTCTTATTTGTGACTATGAACTGATTGTAGTGAATGCAATGATAAGTAGTGAAAGGCTGGATACTGCTGTTTATAATCTCGCATCTACATGAGAAAAGGTTGAAGGACCTTTGACTCATAATTAATCGAGCATTCACTAGCATTTGTAGAAGAATATAACCTAATTAATTACTTGAATACTAAGTTAAAGGAGCAAATAATGGTGTCAAAAGCAGTCATGGTAGTACATTGTATACATCAGCTGGTATCTTTGGAACATCTTGTTGAAATCTGTAAAATATGCCACTTTCAGACATCTTCAAGTGGTAGAAATTATACTGAAAAAAATGTGAAATCTTTATAATTTAGCCTGACTTCTGACTTTCATAAGTATAAGGGACTAGTATTATGATGGAGTGTATCATATTGAATTGAATTCAAGTATCAATGAAAAGACGCTCACAAAACCTGTAAGCAGCTTAGGTTTTTTTGCTTCCTTGGGATTCTTCATGTGCCATTTAGCTCTCAGAAAAGCCTTTAATTTTCTTCTTCTAACTATTCTTTCCTTTTTCTCTCAGTAAAATCGAATTGCTCATGGAAACATTTGCATTACATTCTTTTATATATTTTCTTTATTTAATGCTTTTCTTGCCACAGTTGGAGCACATGTATAACATGTAATTAAAAAACAAAGCTGTCCTACGCTCTTATTCTTGTGCTCCTTAGGAAAAACTGGTAAAAATAGACTAAGATCAGTACATTCGTATTCTTGTATTCTACTGATAAGGAAGCAAAATTTAGGTTTTAAAATGTATTCTTTCCTGTTCCCTTCTATTTTAATTTGCTTTATCTGTGTGAGCAAGGTGTCCCACTGGAGCACCAGGCCTCATAACTAGCTAAGGCCTCTACAGGGACCCAGGAAAGGGATTAAAACAATTCAAGAGTGGAGATGCTGTATGAGCAGAAAACTGGAGTCTGAAAAACATATTACTCTGTGACTCTGGCATGCAGACTGCACATAAGAAACGAAACGATAAAGCAGAGTGTTTTTTTTCTTCAAGCATGTACAAGGTAAACAATATGTTGTTAGTATGAAGCAGATAGTTGTGGTGGGAGCCTAGGGGTGCAGAGTCTTACAGGGCAACCTAGGCAATTGTATCCAAAAAAGCTACTATTTTATTCTGTCATGGTATGCAAAAGGAGTTAATCTGTATGATTTTGAAGAATTGAAGTTGTTTAGGGTTTGATGAGTGACAGTCATGTATTTAAATTGAAAGCTGTTGCAGATTGCAGATCAAACAAAATATAGTTCGCTCTTGAAGAAAGACTACTTAAGATGGGTGCATTCACATTTTGAATTAATTGGGCTTTGCATGTCTCCATAAGAAATTGTCCTTAGCAAATTGTAATAATCGAATCTGAAGTTGACAAATGCATCGATTGCTGTGATGATGGAGTCCACCTTGAAAAAGCAAGACAGAAATTTGGTGAGCATCAATGAGAGAAGACACTGTGAATGCTTCCAACTATTGCTGCCAAGAATGTATATTGCATAATCATTTTCCCTGTGACTCCGTAGTCAACTAGATGACAAAACAAAATGTGATGTATATAAGAAACTGTCTTTTAAAGAGAAATGTCATTTATCAGTACTGTACATTCAGTCCTTCATCCCAAAGGAAATAGAACTATTATTTGAAGCTATTCATGTCAACTGTACCTCCAGGCAATAATCAAAAGGTGCTCCTGTACTTCAAAAGGCTTAACATGTGGAGCATTTGCACAGCTGTGTACCCCCATCAACCCAAAGAGTGACTTAATGGTACAGTATTCGTTTTGAGACTAACTCAGGTCTTATGTGCCGTGTAACAGAAAAGGCACGCTTCTGTTGGAAGACTGTTAACTGAAAAGATTCATTTCATTTAGCGGTTGATAGACAGCTTGCAAGGTCTGACCAAAGTTGCAGAGTACACGTTACACAGAGCTACGTATCTAAGTTTCTCAGAGCACTGAGATAAGTGTAGGAGGAAAGTCAATTTTATGATATGGAAGGAGTGATTCCAATTCACTGGAACATGAGAATGTCTTAAAACAGGCAAGCTGCAAAACAATAGGTTCTTGCTTTTGTGTGTGTTGTGAATACGTGCGCAGTACTCTCTTTCTTGATCTCCTCTGTGTGAAAACAGATGCCCCTCCATTTATATGTAGATAAAAAGATGGGTTCTGCATGACTTGCTGATTTCATAATCAACTGCTTAGTTCTTTACATTTAGTGAAGCATGAACATTTTAGTGTTTGCATTGTGTGTATGTATTAGGTCACATGAAAATACAAGAATGGATGTACTGGTTCAAGGCAAGAACCATCTAACCCTATTTCCAACGGTGGCCTTAAGCGGATTGCCAGGAAAGAATATGAGAAGTGTATGCGTATTAGTTGTCCTCCAGTACTCTCCCATGCTCCCTCAAACAGGGGTTCTCCTGACCGTGCTGTGGTTTGTTCAGCAGAAGTTAGTGAGTCTCTTAAGTACTTACACAGTCTTCCCTTGAACCTACATAAACTCCTCCTCTGAGGAGGGAGCTTTAACAAGGCAATCTCCAGAGATCCCTGCCAACATCAGCTTTTCTGTGACAATACCATTCAGCAAGCAGACCTACAGGTCTAGCCTGTTGCATGAAGAAAATGCCTCCCTTTTTTAATTTTAAGTACTGCTCCTGCTAGCTTTATTTCATGTCCCCTAATTCTAGTGTGGAAAAGGAGAATGAAAGGCTGATTCCAAGCCATCCTGTCCTTGCTTTTGTGTGCCACTGACATAGTGCCCCACGATCCTTCCTTTCCAGGCTAAAGATTTCTGGCTTTCATGGTCCTTCGTCTTTCAGAAGCCTTCCCAAACTTCTGGTCATCCTTGTTGCCCTTTTTCAAGGCTTTTAATTTCTATTTTGTCTTTACTGACATGAGGGGAAAAGAAGTAGACAGTATCCAAGCTATGGGCCAATCTGTGATTTATACAGTGGCACGTTTTCTTTGTCCTTCTCTATTCCTCCCATAATAACAACAAATAGCATTTCACTGATGCTGGGAGGAGAGGGAACACAGGTCTTCCAGTTCTATTCCTAAGTTGGCTGATTATTGAACTGTAGTTTCCATTGAGAGTCATTAGTTAAAGTTGAGATACTAACATGTTTCTATACCACTCCATGTATCATTAGTTTACCTCTAAATATGCATATAAATATATATGCATGTTTTTTCATTGCATTGCACTTCTTACTTCCATCAAAATCCCATTCTTACATCAGAGCAAGAAGAATAGGTAATTATAGTACTGACAATTTCTAACCATTTATTCCATTTTATAATGAAAAATGCTTGTGTCTGTGAAAAATATGATCAAAAGAAATAGTATAATAAAAATTAGTATAATATCCTGTATTTTTCAGTATATACAGTAAAATTCCTTAGTATATACAGTTATATAGTAAAGTTCAGTCCTAATACATGTGATGAGCTTATAAGGGAAAATAGAACGAGTACATCATAGTCTTTATTTGCTACATGCTAATATAAAGTAAATGATTAATTTAATAAACTGCAAATGCTAACTGCTACTCAGCGTATCTCTACTCTTTCAACTAAGAGCAGTAATCATAAAATGTTAATATGTAATTTTGAAAAAGTAGTCCCCAAGTGAATTATAGTTCTGAATTATTTTAGAAATATTTTTTAGAAATTTTGTTGAGAAGATTGCTTACATACTTTCTAATAAGTTTTTGATTAATATATGCCTTATTGCTCCCTTGCTTATTCAAATTGGATCAAGTTGGTACATTGCTCTTTTCGTATGATATTGCATGAAAGGTAAAGGAATATATTGTAGCGGTAAAGAGGCAACACATCAATTTTAGACAGGTTTCTGCTATACTAGCAAATTTACCAGAAGGTCAAGATCACAGGATTTGGAATGGGTATTTAAAACAAACAAATAATGTGTCTAAAGATGTTTAATGTGTGTAATATGCTTGATGGAATAGCTGCTATAGCTGTGTCCCCTAGTGCTTCTGGGCAAAAGTAGAGAAAAATTATCATTCTGTCAGTCAAGTGGATATTTATATTGATATTCAAACATTATACAAAACCATTTAAAATATCTACAGAGGCATTTTGCCAGTTAAATAATAAAATAGAAATAGGAAAAATTGAAAATGTTAAGAGGCTGTAAAAATGGATCATGAAGAAAGGCAAGGCATAAGAAACATACCCCAACCATTGTTTTTTTTTAATAGATATGTGTTCTGTCTTGTTGCATTTTACTAGTGATATCTACAATGATAGTACTGCATCTAGTTAAAATTACACACTCTCCTTACTATTTTAAAGTTCTAAAATTCAAGAGTAAAATGCAATCTGCTAGAGAATTAGCACTGTCTACAAAAATGCAGACAACAGTGTCTGGAAATGAGGCACTAAAAGCTAGTAGGAAAAAAACATACCCAAAAGCAAAACACAAATCTAGTACAAATCACCCAGCTGCCCAGTCTTGGAATAAAACCATTTCAAAGCTTATATCTGAATGGCTATTGACAATTGTTATATTCTGTTTTTTTAAGCAAACCTTTTAAAAATTCATTGCCTGAAAAGACACAGGATGCATCTACCCTATGTATATATTGGGTTTAGGTTTTATTTTTCTACCTAAGTTGTTTTCTGACTTCACAAAACAGAAGCCAAATAAGAATAGCTACTGGGAATCGCGTTCATGTCCCCATTATACAAGATGCTGTGACTGAACAGTTGGGAATGTGCCTGTGATAGAACATTTCATTTTTTTCTAGCCACACACAGAGAATATTTAATTCAACATTAACCAAAACATGCATGCCCAAATAAAATCCAACACCTGGAACAAGATTTAAAATTTCACAGTGCTTTAAGATGTAATGTGCTGCTTATTTATTCAGAATTCCATATGGAGTACTAAAACATACTACACAAGTGATTCAAACACACATCACCTTTGATAATTTTGCTGTTACTGTCTTCAAAACCTTGTGATATTTGTGGCATTCTTTTTTCTTTTTCTTTCTAAACTACATATTCTGAGTGCATGTACACAAATGCCACACATGATGCTAACAGTGGCTTTACCTGTTTTATGGTGATTGTTGACAAAACCAGCAATAAATCTATCATAAAAATTACAACATCATTTTAAAAAGAACATTTCTCCATTTGGTTGTATTAAATTAACAAGCCATATAACGTGGTAGTTGAAAATGTTTGATATATTATTGTTTAAAATCCTTTATTTACTGTTTTGCAGAATTACAACTTACTGGCATTTTGCAAACATAAAAAATGTTACTACCTTGTATCTTGAGTGACAGTCCACAAGTTAAAAAAAGTGCTATGCTTCATATGGAAAGTGCTAGCTCAGACAGGAAGACACAGTTTACTAGGATCCTTGAGGGTATTTTTGAATAATTAAATGAATATGCTCAATTTTTTTTCAATACCAAATAGTCACAAGAAGTATAAAAAAGCAAGGGAAAATATTATTTCTTATTTTAAAACCAATATAGAGTATTAGTGTTTCAAATTGTCTGTATAAGAAAGGCTTTTTCTAAACTGCATTCACTTTCCATAAACTTTGGTCACATAAAGAATTTGAAGGACAGTATCTTACAAGTCATTGTATGAAACAACAGAATTTCCACAGGTTTTTGTTTGATTGATTGTTTGTTTGTGTTTTAAAGGGCATTTATTGAAAAAGTTACAGTGTAGCTTATGGCTATTTGGCTTTGTTATACCCTGCATGTAAAAAGTGAGAAAAAAAAGTAGGTCTCAAAAAAATAAGAGACTTCACTGTAACTTTTTTTTTTTTAGCACAAACAATTTCACATTGCCATTCAGATGTACAGGTTGTTACTTTTCAGAGAAGGGCAAGGGCAAGGGAAACAAGGGCATTGTTCAGGTAAATTGGTCCTTTTTGAAGCCCGTAATTATAATAAAGGTTGTTTTTCCATCTAAGTTCAGCACTGAAAACAGACATTTCAGAATTAGTCTCCAGGGGAGCCATACAATTTTTGACAAGTGCATGTGTGTGCCAGTATGCATGAATGTGGTTAGTTCCTGCCTTAGAATTTGACTCCATAAGTAAGCATAAATAAGTCCATCTGACAGAGTAATAGTACCAGGAAGATACTTTTTGCCATAAAACCTTTTGTAATTTCAACTACTATTTATATTTACTCGTATTTAAAAAATATGTATAAGATACTGTGTTCTATGCCCAAATATGACATACAATTATATTTTTTCTAAAGTGCCATGAATTGTGTATATTAATGCAACTGGAATTAAATATTCTTTCTGTACATGGTTGTTCCTGAGATGCTTCATTATTTTCTGAAGGTTTCATGCTGAAACTCTCAATTTCAGTTGTGTAGGACACAGCTAAAGATCAGTGTTCACCAAGTTTCCACTCGTCTGCACTGGAGAATTAGTTCTTTTCCCCAAAAACTAATCCCAGTGGGATAACTTTTTTCCTTCAGAAACTACTGTAGTATAGTGCCGGGTAATCGCTGCCATGGTCCCATAAGCAGATTATTTTTTTCTCCAACTATGTACGCTTGGATTACTTCATGTAGAAGTAATGTTGTCTTAGGAAGCACTAATGCTAGAAACAAGTCAAACAACTATTGTAAAATAATCTTCCTCAGATTTTGAGCATTGCTGTAAAACTTTGCATTTGTTTGTGGTGTTGATACAATTTTCAATAACTTTCTGTCTAATGTTGATGCATAGTTCTTTCTACTCGTTATTATGTAGAGAGTTGGGGGAGAGAAAATTGAATATAGGAACTGTCATTTAATGTCAGATCTCAGCTTCATCATGTTCTCTGTCCGATCTTGTACTGTAACCAGACTTCAGAGGAATGCCTGAAGAACTCACTAGAAAAACTTTTTTTTTTTCCCCACCTCTTCATCTAATACCACATATAGGTCTCAGTTTATTTGGTCAGAGGCAGTGATTGCGCTGAAGCATAAGTCATCCTTTCCAAAGGTTATTTTTAAACATTTTTACATTAAATAGGGATATTTCTGTATCCCATAAAATTTCCAAGCCCTTCCAAGCTTTCCTTCACGTGTCTACCATTAAAAATTACTGACTTGTCATAAATGTGATCTGTAATACTGTTGTGTAAATCATGTATATTGCTGTATATTTCTCCCTTTTTTTGATTTCTTCCAGAACTCAGTTTTCCCAAAACAAGTATTTGTCATTCTGGATAGGTGTCCCCTGAGACAGTGTTTCCTGCAAGACTGTAGGCTCTGGCTTGTTCTCAGTGAGCGCTAGGGAATGTGTACTTTAGACACTAGATACGTTGATTTCTACTAAGTATTCCTATGATTTTTCTCATTTCTCATCAACAATCTTCTTGTGATGGTCTTACAGTAAGCAATATAACTGCTGTTTGCTCTCAAATAATAAACAGAGACAAAGAGACACTTCTAGGAAGTGAATGCCCACCTTTGTTTTCCAAGTGGGTGTAGAGGACTGGCAGAAGTTAGTTGACTGCAAGACTGATGGAAGTAGGGAACAGAAGACATAATTTGTCACTGCCGTGTTTTATTGGAATTTACCTTTTCCTTTACGGACTAAATATACAACTGATTTGAAAAGGATAATAAAAACTAAAAAACATGTGCAAACACCCAAAGAGATGAAAGAGACTGCAGTCATCAGAAGGAGTCTCTAAGACTATCCTAAAGTTAGACTATTTACAGCCCATTCCACTTCTGATCATTTCCTCTTCCTGT
>VUYV01000375.1:672449-698267 GCA_008711295.1 Anarhynchus alexandrinus | reverse complement strand
CCGTTCAGGCCCTTTCAGCCCCCCGCCACGTTCCCCACCGCCCCCCGCTCACCTTGACGCAGCCTCACAACGTGCTCACGGCGGCCCCGCGAGTCCGGCCCGGCCCGGCCCGGCCCGGCCCGACCGAGGACCCGCCCGTCAAACCCCGTTTTCCCCTCTAACCATCCCGCTCCGATTTCGAGCTGGGCGCCATTTTACCCTCGCCCCTCCCTTTCCAGAGCGTCCCCGCCCTCCTCCGACGGCCCGCCCATGCCGCGCGCCCATTGGTCGTTACCCGCACCCCTCCTTGAGAAGCCCCATTCCATTGGTCCGATGCTGCCGTCAATCCTCACCGCGCCCCACCCCAGCGGGGCGATCCGACCAATCGAAGCGCGGCACCCGCACTGTGATTGGCCCACCTTCCCGCCCATCCTCNTTGCGCCATCTTCCCCTCTTGCCTTCCGTCAGCTCTCGGGTAACGCCCGGGGGCTGCCCGGAGCTGGCTCGTCTCCGGCGGCCCGGCAGCCTGCCGCAGGCGGTGGTTTGAAGCTCCCGCCGCGCCGGGCCCGGCTGTTCCCGCGGGGCCGGCTGGCAGCGCCGGGGTCCACGGCACCACCCCGGCCGCCGTCCCGGGTCCGGTGCTTCCCCGGCTGCCCCGCGCGGCGCCGGCACCCACCGCAGCTCTGCACGGCCTGGCAGTGCCTCAGCCTCACACCGGGACCTCGGGGCCGTCCCTCTGCAGGGCCCCAGCCAGGTGCTTCGCCAGCAGCAGCCCTGCCCCGCGGTGAGCCCCCGCGCTCGGGCAGCCCCGCGTCTCCACCTGCGGCCTCCCCACGGTCCCAGTGCACCGGCTGTCCCCCATCCGGTCGGGTCCTGGGCTACCCGTGACCCCGGCGCCACAGCCTCCCCTCCTTGGCCCTGTTGCGGGTCTTGCTGGACCCGGTCACTGCACGCCTCGGACCCCCCTGCCCCTTTGTGTCACCTTCCCTGGGGTGTTCCTGGTCACAGGGACACACACACACCCAGGCCCATCCACCTGTTCTGTGGTTGTGTTATCCCTAAATGAGGGTTCTTCACTCATTGTGCGAGACCCAACCAACACACTGAGTCAAGGTATTTGTTTTTATTTCAGTTCTGCAGAATCGGGTGCCAGGCACTTAACAACAGCCAGCACCACCTAATATTTATAACAATAAAATACAGCAGATTGGTCAATAACGATTCACTCGCCACTCCTAACTATACATAGGCATCTAAGCTCCAGTTCAAAACATTTGGGGAGGTTACCTGATTAGCATGCTCATTATTCACAAAGGGGTGTGTATTCTAGCATTATAATTACCCAAGGTTAGTTTGGGATACACTCTAGGATCAAACTTGGTCCAGAAGTTATATTTTGCTATCTTATGTCTCAGTCACCAACTGCAAAAGAACATGTAAGACACGTTTTGTTTCCCGTCCTCTTTGAGGTCAGGTACGTTCCTTGATGCCCCAACCATGCCCCAACCGAAACTTCTTGATATACTTCTAACTTTGTTCTTTAGACAACAGTTGCAGCCTCTGTCCTGGTCCCAGCATGTAACGCTCAGCACTGGCTTCGTCGTCCTGGGCCTACCCTGATGGGGTGATGTGAACACCACACTCATGGCCATAGCCCAGCTCAGCAGCCCCTGGCCCACAGCTGCGGCCAGTGGGAGGCGGGCGTCATCGCCATCAGCTCTGCCGCTCCAGGGTCTTGTCATCCCCAGGCCCTTGGCCCACAGCTGGCCAAAAGCTAAAGGGAGGTGCAGAGGAAAGGAACAGGGGGATGGGAATACAGGGAGAGCTCTGGAGTGCAATGGTGAGGGGGGAGGAGTGCAATGGAGACCCGGGGTCGGGCTATGGGACAGACAGACCGAGTGTCTAAGCCCAGCTACTGGAAGGACTCACCTTCTATGTATGCTATATGTTTCCCACTAACGGGCCTTCATCCTGATCAGCCAGAGAGGGGAAAAGGATGAGGCCATTAGTGCCATTTGCATTTTTATGAGTGCTGAATGTTGCTGCCCGTGTCAGTGTGTGTGGTTGGCACATGTGTGTGTGCGTGTGCCTGGGAACAGGTGCCCAGCCCTCCCTCCGCTTGCCCGACCCAGTTCAGCTGCATTACCCCCGTAGTCTGGGGTAGAAAGGACTGCCAGGCCTTTAACCAGGAAAGAGCTTCGTGGTGCTGGAGCCACAGAGGGCTCTGACCTCATTGGGATTATCACTTTGCCCAGAGACTTTTTGCCCAGTGTCGTGCTGGTGAAAGCAGGCAAGTGGAAACTTAGGTGTGGCATTTCCAAGCTAAACGAGCAGAGGGGCAGAGGCAATCTGAGGATGTTGTGCTGGTTAAACCTCTTAAATGTATGCTTGTGGGAGTTTTCTACAGTCCTAAAACATCAGAATTGCAGGGAATCAGAAATGTAGGCCTGGTCCCTGAGGGACAGATACATGAATGCAGTTGAGTTTCCAAATGTGCAGATGAGCACTTGCTATTTCTGAACGGTCCTTGTCTGTTAGTTTTGGTTGAGGGGGTCCATCACCCTGTTAGGCAGAGCTGACCGTGCTTTGCTTTAACATGCTGCTCCGGGGCACAAGGGTCGCCCTCATGTTAAAGTGCTAAATACAACTTTGGTGGCTGCAACTGCTGTAAATTAGTTAGATCTTGTATCTTGCTCTTTTCAGTGTTTCTCTGTGTTTAAAATAACAGTATCGGGAACAAAAGTGCCACAGACACTTCCTCTCCTACCACCAACAGACAGCCGTCTAACAGTATCTTAAGTGAGAGAGACATTTATGCAGACAATGTGTTAAAAATGTGCCGCCTTTGCTGACTGATGCCTAATTTATGCATGTGTGAGGGAGAGGTGTCTTTCCTACATATATATTTACCTTTTTTACTTTACAGTTAAGATCCTTTCTGACACTGTTTATTCCCTGTTCCTTTAAGTCACTTAGTTCTTTTACCACAAAGTGATAAGCCCCTGTGGCAGCTTAATCATTTCTCCACTCATTTTCTTTTCTTTGTTGGTGTTGCTCCAGCTCCGTGATGAAGATCTTCAAAAACAATATGCACTGAATATTTTCAACACAGCAACTATCACTCTACAGCTTGCTAGTTTCCCCTGGTGTCACTGCTGCTCGCTGTTAGGAAAATGCCTGATTTTACTTGCTGCTTCTATTAACGCCCCTGTATTTCACATGCAAATACACACACCACAGACCTGAGTAGAACTTAAACTCTTCACACAAAAGCATTGCATTAATCACTAGCTTTCTTCTGCAGTCACTCAGCCCACCAGTTCTGGGCAGTTAGACCGCGTTCTTTTAAGTGACCACCTTTTAGTAGGTGATGTGAATTTTCAGCCTGCTTTCACCATAACCACCTTACTGTTACTGTGATGCAGGGGCTAAGCAGAACACTGCAGATCTGCAGGTTGCTGGCTCCCTGCAGAACTGCAAGAAGCAGGGTTGTCTTAATATCCTAACTTAGCCCTACCAAGAATCTTTTCCTCTTCTTTCATCTACCTTTAGTTCCCACAGGCCTTCATTATGAAGGTTTCAATAGATTGCTGTTAACATATATTTGAATTCAAATATTTGTGCCATTCTTAGTGAAATGCTCGTTCAGCTGAATGCTTGGCTGTGTCAGGGGTCTTTTGATCAAACTGAATAAAAGACTTGACCAGGTATTCTGCATAGCTCCAGGTCGTACAAAGGAGTTCACCAGGGCAGGGACCACATGCAGTAGGCATTGTAGATCACGTCCAGGGTTCCAGCAGACAGAAGGAAACATTCTGCCAGGGCAGCACTTGATCTGACTATAGAAGCCTTTCAGGGCATCGTCTAAGTGGAAGGCAGAGAGAGAGGTAGATAAGTGCATCCAAATAAGATGATTCTTGTGATCCAGAGCGTGAAGTGCAGGCTGCACACAGACACATTACTCATTCACTCTGAATGTTTGATTTTTGTTCTCTTTCCCTCTCCCTTTGCCAACACCTGAATCTGGAGGACGGGGAGGATGGGGAGGACAGGGCACCGGGCTGTAGAGAGCAGCTAGGCCTGTGTGCTCCCACAGGCATCAGGCAGAGTGCCCAGCTTCATCAGACCCGGGGCATTTCTTATGTTCTTATGTTATGCGACAGAGATCTTTCATCTCTTCTCAGACTCTTTGCTATGCCTGAGCAATGCATTACCCTAGAGACTGCTGATATTACACTTTGACCGTTTTTCTGGCCAGGGTAATGCAGAAAGAGATTCTCCCTGCTCACCTTTCTGCCCTGTGGTTGACCTGTCTCTTGATTCTCCTTACGCTGTTCTTCCAGTACCAGTGCTTTGTAACTCACCCTCCTGGCTTCGTCAGCCTCCCCTGTTAGATGCCACTTTTCCCTCTGTAAAAGTCACCTTTCAATGCTGTGAAGCCTTTCTTCTGCATACGATTCCCCTACAGCTCTGAAAGTCTTCTTAGAGCAAAAGGGGGCACTCTCGCACTGTGGTCTCATCTATGTGGGCTATGTTAGTCGAACAAATACTGTGTCTGGAGTATGAGAGCTCTGACCGGTAATCGTTCATCAGCGGGTAGTTAATTCTCTGGTTTGCAACTGACTGCCTATGTCAAGAATCCTTCTTGACAAATGGATGGCAAAGACATGCTCCTCATGTGTGCATCCTTCCTTAAAGTTGCTTTAAACTGTCTCCTCCTCGAGGACAGACTGCCATTTTCACCAATGGCTACGACACGGTCAGTCTGTCTGTCTCATCCTTCTCTGCTGCTCTTTCTGCTTCCTCCGGCCCAGCAGTGCCAGTGGACAGATGGGAGGGACAGTGCCATGAACTCCAACAGGGAACTTCAAATTAACTTGTCAACGAAGGGGGGAGTCAGGGGACATGTTTTTAACCTAACTCATTGCCCAGTCCCACAATCAGTTTAATGTCACAAAGGTGGGAGCAAATGGCATCTGCCGAGGAGTGTGACACTGCTGCCAAACACACACGTCTGTGCAGTGAAGTACTGCCGCACTCCTCCCTCGAAGTGTGTGTGTGCTGTTGGACACCGAGGGCAGAGCCAGGCTGACCCTGCTGCGCTTCCTCCTCCCTCCTTTTCCGGAGACCCTGCGCCCAGGCACTGCCCGAGAGCTCTGCTGGCCTCCTACCCACCTACATCTTTTCCTCGTTTCTCTCCTTATCTCTGCCCCATATGCCCAGATTCTGCTGTTTCTTTTTGTTCCATACTCGCTGAGGAACGAAAATGTGTTTGAACTGTCACTTCGGTTGATGCTTGTGTTTTTTCGGTTGTGATTCTTGCTGCTCATACTTAGTGCTTCCTTCCACCTGCCGAAGCCTTCTGCCTGAGGACAGGCACAGTCACCCGTCAGAGGTGACACCCGTGTGTCCTGCAGTGTCTTCAAGCTGTAGCAAATAAGGCTTGGGAGGAGCACTCGGACTAAGCCCAGTTCTTCACTGAGCGTCACCGTAGTTTGTCACTACAAATCCGTAGCCAGTCAGTTTTACCCCTGGGTTCACCAAATGCAACTGGCTCTTTTGGTGAACAGGCTCCCTAGCTGCTCTCCATATCTGGTACTCCTCAGAGTGGAAGGAGCAGAAGCCGAGCTCTTTAGGTGACTCCTATGACCATGGTATTCTGCAGCGAGGACACTCACCTTGGAGAGAGGACTCCTGGTTCCTTGTCTCTCTGTTCCTAGTACTATAATATTTTATTAAATAATCATACAAGCATAAAATACAGGGACAGTTCTTGGGGTGGAGACCAAACGCAGCTCTAGCTCCCAGCCTGAGGGTCTTGTCTGCTCTCTCTGACTCTTTTTCTGCATAATGCCATGTTTCAGAGGGAAAGAAGTGGATAGCAAGAACCATTCCTTCCCCTTTCTCCAAGAAAGGCATGGTGTGATGATTTGAAATGTGCATACCTCCTGGAGTCGAGGAGAGAATTGGACTGGCTATCGTTTCTTGGGCCTATGCTTCAGTCACTGGACTAACAGGGACCTGGGGGAGAATGCCGTTGGATGTTAGGAGAAGCTCAGGTTTGACAGCACACATTACACTGGGAAAATTCCCTGGACTGGTGCCTTCACGTGGCGTGGAGAAACACCCAGTATCTGGATAATGACTGGACTTAAGCCAGCTCTTCACAAGCCACCCGCACTGTTCTTAGCTGACCTAGAACAGAAACAGGGCTTTATGGCATGTTGTCACTACAAAATAAGCCAAAGCCAGAGAGCTAGCTCCGCTTTTGGACCTCAGTCACTCACGCTGCAGGTGCTAGCACAGTTTTGGCCCCTGCTAAGCAGCAATTTATGAGAGGGCTTTGGTGCACCACAGAGCAACAGCAGCAACAGCACACGCTGGGGATCATTGACAACAGGCAGCACAGATGAGACTGTATCAGAACTGGTTCCCCAAACCCTTTGCAGCCTTCTTCTGCAGGTTTTATGCTTCAAACCACATTATACACCCTAACACCACGCTGTGCAGCAGGCAATACACGGTCTTCAAGCTTAGAGCGCTTGCCCTGTCTCAGGCACTCTGAACTGGAAAAGCATCCAAGCAAAAAACCGCCCACGTCTTCCATGTCTTAGGGCCAGATGGTCCTCACATGAAACCCAGAGTTCGCAGTCAGCTAGTGGGGACACGTCTGGTCTGCACTTCACGGACTCATGGCAGAAAGCAGTCCCTGGCACTGTGTCACTTGGAGTGCAGATGTGGCTGAGGCACCATCTGAACCAAAGGCCCAAACAAGCTGGTCCCAAAGTGCTGCAAAGGGCGGCAGCAGAAGGGATTTTTTGCGCGGCAGTGCAGGAGTCACGCCTGTCCCTTCCCTGCGGTCTTTCTTCAGCCAGCAACAGCCATCCCAGCCACATCCTCACTCCACGCAAGGTGAGACCTCAACATACATGCTCTGTAGGGACAGGTAACCTGAGAAAGGTAACCTGCATACTCTTATAACAAATTTATATAATATATTTATATTGTATTATTTAAATAATATAATAAAATAATTGTATAATAATTGTATAATATATTGTACAAGTATCATAGATAATATGCAATATGCCTATCAAATATTTGTAATAAATAGAATATGTAATGCATTGTAATAAAGTTATAATTTGTTATTTATAAAACATTATCATATTTAATACTTGCATTGAAAATATAATCGTTTCCTTATAATTGCGTAAGGAAAACATCACTACAGAGGTGGGTAAACACTGGAACAAGGGCCCAGAGAGGTTGTGGGATCTCCATCCTTGAAGATGCTCAAAACTGAAAGGCGCTGGTCAACTGGATAAGGCTGTGAGCAAGCTGATGCGACTGTGCTTGTGTTGAGCAGAGGGTTACGCTAGAGCCCTCCAGAGGTCCTGTCCCTGTGTGACTCTGATTTTTGACCTCTGGCAGCACTGCAGCCACACAATAAACTGTAACATGCACATGCCAAGCAGACTAGAGGTTGCTTAGGTCTTCAGACATACCCGTTTCTCTGATGCATCCCAGATATTTTGTGACATGAGTTGTAAATGAAAGGAGGGAGAAGAGTGAGAATTAAAGATCAAGGATCAGATGTTAAATCCTGCCCACTCAGTTTCTGGTACCAAACCAGTTTGTAACTGTGCATTCACCACTAACACTAGACATACCTTGTGCCACTGTACTCTGCCAGCAGGTAATCAGTGTGGTCAAACGTGGCTACGGTGGTTTCTGTTTGACAATATTTAGAACTGAGTAGTTCTTGCAAATAAAAGGCCTTATCCTGCCGGCCAGTCTCCAGCTAGTCGTTGCATGACTGTGAAGTAGAGGATGAGACCCCGTGTTAGCAGCCCTAACCAAGCAATGAGGTCAGTATAGGATAATGGGGAAAACTGAACTCTGCTACAACTAAATGTCATGTTGATAAACGCAACTTCACCGTTTTTTATAAACAAAATTAAACTTAATTTGCTTCACAGTAGCTAAGGTGCCGTTAATTCAAAACCCACAGAATAACTCACTGGACACAGTTAATAGTCAGCAGACCACATAGGCCAGGCTTTGAAAGCATTTAATATTCACTGAAGTGCTGCTTGTATCCAATTATAACTCACTACTTGCCATCTTAATAATTTAAATCTGTCCACTCTTTAGAGAGAAAAAAATGCACTAATCAAAGACATGAATGCACCTTTTGCTTTTGACAGCATTAAATTAAAACTAAATGGTAGATCTTGAATGAGTTACTCTGCAAGAATAAAGGCATTAATGAGGTAATTTCATTATAGAGGCTCATCCAAGCCTATGTGAAAACAAGGGAAGTAAATGGAGAGGAAAGCCGCTGAGGAAATTAGGGTTCCTTCCACACTAATTAATGTTTTGGGGCATTTAGTACAGGCAGCAAATTAACTGCTCCAAAGAACTCCATTGAAAAAAAAAATACATTGTTGCCCTGCCATGTAATTAGAAGACAGTACAAGCAGAACACTTAATGAGTATAAAGCTAGCCTTTAACTTATTCTGCCCAGCTTCTGAAAACACGCCATTGTGGAGGCCTAAGTTTAAGGAAGCACTGGGCGTACAATATAGGATTGTTTAGGTCCTTCTGTTCGGTGAGCTGTAAACAGGTAGCCCTGAATGAGAGACTCTGAGACTCCTGGGAGGCCCGGCTTCCCAAAAAAAAAAAAAAAAAAAAAGGAAAAAAAAAGTCTTAACTGCATCCAGAGAGAAGGAGAAAAGGTGAATAGGCCCGGCGCAGCCAGCGCAGTGAATGCTCACCGCTGTCTTAAGTGATTACATGATGTTGTGCCACCCCCTCTCATTGAGTTATCTTTACACTGCTTTTGTCTCCTCTAATTGGAGCTGATGAGGTGCTAATTGGTTGCTTTTTTAAAAAAGCACTACTTAAGCACTGGCAAACAGAGTAAGACAGCGTGAGTGGAGTTAATGAGGGCTTAGCAAAAAAAAAAAACCAAAAAAAAACCCAAAACCCCAAACCACCCAAACGCAACCAACCTCAAAAAAACCCAACCCAACCCAACCCTGAACCAGCCCCCGTACGAACATGTACACAGACACAGGTATGGGCACTCCTGCCTGTCGGTGTAAACAAGCACGGGAAGGGAGATGACGGAATTTTGGTGAATGGCTGTCAGGATTCGGGTTCCGTGAGAAAAGGGGCAACCCCAGGGGTGAGGACGTGCCCGCCGCTGTGGCTTGGCGCCATGGGCACCTGGGCGGTGTGTCCCTTCCAGACCCGGTGCCATGCCGCACCACGCCGCCTGACGCCTGCTCGCGGCCCAGGCACGGGCACTGGCCATGGGTGCCCAGCACGGGGCTGGCGTGGGCTGCCCGGGAGGTGGTTGTTCCCCCTCGCAGAGGTTGCCAAGGTGAAGTTTACACCTGCCTCAGAAAAACACGGGTTGAATTTGTCTCACCCCACTTTGCCGCCCACCAGCAAGCTGCTTGCCACGGCCCCCCTTGCGGCCCAGGGAAGTGCCAGCATCTTCAGGAGCGACAGCCTGGCTGAGCCGCCCGCGGCAGCCCTGGCACGCTGTGGCGGATGCGGCATGGCGGCCGCGGGACAGGTGACACTGGGGTGGCGGCGACGCATGCCAGCTCTGCCCCTGCGGGCTGCACCCCGCAAAACCGCAGCCTCGCAGATCATGCTGGGCTGGAAAGGTTTCTGGTTCACAATAATTTAATGTCTTTGGTTTTAAACCGAGGTACAGGCAGGTCAGAAACAGCCTGAACACCTGTGTCACGTTCGACAGCCACCACCTGCAGCCAATGCCAGCCCTGCAGCAGCAGGAACGCTCTTGCTTCGGGACGAGCATGCTGGCGGCCACAGACGTCTGTCCTGACGTTGCTCGGCCCTTGCAGCCCGTCGAACCGCGGGGACGTGGGCCTTGGGGGCCATTGGGTTTGGGCACCACGTCCGGAGCGGCGTGCCCGGCGCTGACGGGAGCTGTTGGTCGCGGGGCGCCCCGTGGCCCCTCTGCCCCCGCCTGCAGTCAGCACCGAAACCAGTAACGGGGGCTTGGGCACCAGGTCCCCGTCACCGTCCTTGCTGTAACCTACAGCCATGAGTTACCCGACAGCTGTGACAGGTAGCAGGGGAGACTTCTGAATGACATTATTGTCAACAAATGGGCTTGCATTAAAAAATTAATCTGTAAAGTGTTTCCTTAAAAAATGTTTAAATGCTTAGTCTTTTGGTAATTTTGTGTTTTGAAAATATTCTTAATGTAGTTACTTAATTTGGGTATGTAATTAATAACAACGTTTTCAATATCAATGTGGACACGGAAATACCCTGAATATTTTGAACCCCATGAAGAAAAGAAAAAGATTTCTTTTTAAATGCTTTGCATGGTTTTACCTTTTTTTTTATGCCAGCTTTATGCAAAGTATTGTGATTACAGTACATAGTGTTAAACCTGTTGCTACTACAACTAGATCCAGAGGTCCTAGTTTTGCCATGCCCATATGCATTTCCTAAAAAATCTTGTGAGTGACAAACATTAGGTACTCTGCATTTTACATGTACTCTGCAGATGGGCTAATACTGCCGCCCGCATTTCTAGACCAAGTCTGTAGTTTCCCACTACTGAAAGTATCCTGAGTCCTAAAGGAGAGTACAAAAAGTACCTGGTCTATTGCTGATGTTGCCTGGCGATACACAAAAATAATTCTGCAAGCTTTTTGAAAATAACACTGCAAATGCCTGTGTTAAACGTAGTCTTCTGCTCTTTCTGAATTTGTTTATATGTAGTCTACACAGACATGTGGGCATGGAGTGCTTTTTCAGTAGCTGCAAGGCTGCATTTTTTACAAGTAAGTGATACCTTTGGGGCTGCAGGGAGAAGTTGCCCAATGATGACAAGTTTGTCCTCTCTGTCACGGGCTCGGTACCACCAGGCAATTCTCTAAAACCTTTAAAACTCCTCTGCTGAGCAGTTTCACGTTAGACAAAATGAGGAAAGGGGAGTTGAAACTCTAAAACCTACAGTCAGCTCAAGAGGACAATGCACCTTTTATTAAGACAACTCAGATGATCTATTTATGCTGAAGAGAAATAAACAGTCAGGGGTCCCCCTTTCCTCACTTCTGTTCTTTTTTTCTTTTTTTTTGCCTGTGTATAACCGCAGTTAGAAAAACCAATTAGTTTGCAAACAGCCAGTTACTTGGGTATGTGTTTATGCTCGGTAATTTGTACCCCTATTCACATTCTAAACCGGATTCTTTTCACTCTAATGCATGGTCACTTGCTTTTCTTTCTGTTGTCATGAAAACGAGGGATTTCTTGCTGGTTGGTAGAAAGAAACTTCCTAGTGGACAAAGTTACAACTAATTCCTCTAAACATGTGTTCCTAGAGCCATCCATCTATAAAATAGGCAACAAAGCAGAGCTCCTTGCTTTAAGAAGTCCCAAAAGAGACAGAGCTGAAAAAAAGCTTGGATCCTTAAAGGCTAATTGAGCAAATATATTTTTTTTTCCCTTTTCAAATTCATGCACTTTAAAGTCTTCATGTGTTTTCCAGGGCAGGTATGATTGTGCCCTCAGAGATCTGCGCTTCCGTCACTGCTGCCCGCTGTGTTCTCACAGAATGCTTGCAGGAGGTAGCCCCTCAGGTTTCCTTTGTTTCCCATGGGATTAATAGCTTCTGGTTTACCACAAGCCAGTGTGACATGAGTTGTGAAATTGCATGCTGTGCATGCCAAGATGTAATCCTTAAACATGTTCTACCCGCCTTCCACTTCCTCCTCCCGTTTACTTTTTGCCTTGCTGCTGTTGGGAAAGATGCTTCCCAGGCCCCCTCCCTCCCTAATGACCATGGCCAATTGTGCACCGATTTAAATAGGCATGACCTTCATTTTCTGAAGGTGAAGGTGATCCTATTCTTAATGAACAAAGAGGCAAGAGGGCTGGGGTCCTTCCCCAGCTCCTGGCGTTCCCAGTCCTACTGAGCGGTGGCTTCGTTGCTCCGGCGGCTGCTTCTTCAGCTGCAGCTTGGGGGCACACGCGGAGGGTGAATGCAGCCTTACCACACCGAGGAGGGGGAAAGGTAGGAATCATTTACCTGAGCCCATGGGATGGCGGCGTATCTCATCAACTGCTGCTAATGAGGGGATTAAAGGTGCCTTAAACCACCTCCTCTTGTTGGTAGGTTTGGATCTGGAAACCTTATCTTTTCCTGCAGAAGTGGCGTGGTTGCAAAGTGCATGGAGTAGACGTTATGTGGCAAAGGCAAAATCACATCTGTAATTAGTGTTGCACCTGCTAGAGCAGAAGCATCCTTTGGTTCCTGCTGGGAATCGTTCCTGAATGTATTTTCAGGCCACCTCATCTGTGAGCCTGAGCCAGTGGCTCCTACCATCAATGGACAATCAATCTCTCATCTTTGACCTCGCAGGGAATTTGGCAGCCACACCTGCATGAGAGGTGGCAGATGGCAGCATACGCTCAGTACAGTGGCACAGCACCTCGTGTTGAAAGTGGGAAGCATCAAAGCCACTTGCCCACCACTGCTGCCATCAATAATGTCCCCAGAGAAAGCAAGCAGCAGAGGAGAGGCAGGTAAGTGAAACCTCCCTGCCTTTCCCTGTCCTTCCTGCTGCTTTGTCCCATTGAGTCTGAGAATGGCTCTTCCTTGATATCGGTCACTCTGGAAATGTTAGTTCAACACAAATTCACTTGGGCTAATGTTTAACAGGTAAGTCCTCTCAAAGGGAAGTAAAGCCTGTTTACAAACTTCATGTGAAGGGAAAAGGCACAAGGGGTGACAGCAAAGGACTCTAAACGTACACCAGGCAATCTTTGGAAGTGGAAAATTGCTGTTTCCAGAGGAAATACCTTAAAAGTATCACAGAAGGCTCCGAAAACACACAAAGGTTGGAAAGAATCTTTCCTAGGGAAGGGTGGGTAGGTTTTAATGCTGTCATTTCAAACCTCTCCTCTGTGTAGGCTGCCCAGGGCAGAGGCTGTTGGCAAATTGGGCCCATAAGCTACGTGCCGTGTGCCGTGGCCTGAGACACCACCGGCACAGCGAGCAACTGGGAAAGCTACAGGAGTGATGGGAATGGAAATATGGTGAGCTGGACTCACTGGCTTTAAAGGAAGGCTTATGAATTGGGTTGCCTGAAACTGACGAGAGCAAAAGAAGTGGAGTACTGTCAGTCAAGTGCACAAAGGGGAAGACACCTGATTTTTCAGGCTCCATCCTCCGTTTGTACTTGTTGGCTATGCCCACTGGGGCTGTACCTCACAAGCTGACAAAGTGCTCACACATGCGCTACTACCTTTTGCCGGAGTTAAAGTACAGCATCAGGCAGGGCGCTGCTGTTAGAGCCCACTCCTTTGGTTTGCGATGACTGGAAACTAATGGGCATACCAGTAATAAGGAATACACGTGAGAGCTCAGGGATCTGATCCTCTGGGATACTGCATGCACCACTAGCCACAAGATAGGCACTCTAGAAAAAGCAAGCAGTATCTCAGAGAAAGGCGAGAAGCGGCTCCTGCGATGCAAGGTCAGTTATCTTCACTAAGATGATTCTAGCTAACAGAGAATAAAAGTGCAATGTTGGGAAATGCACATGGCCCTTTTTTATAATGCTGAAAGAACTAAGAAATCTCTCCATCCTTTAGGTAATGCTGGATGCTAAAAATACGCACTGTGTGAACCCACACTGAAATAGTTGCCACGTAGGCTGAAACAAACCTACAGCTTTCAGTGGGACTGAAGATGAGTGAGACTCAGCCACCGTCAGGGGGAATCAGCTGCAAATGGAAGATGTGGGCTTTGAATGCAATCAGGAAAAATACAGGTGGAGTCCAGCGGGCCCAGCCGAGCAGGGGTAGGGTGTACGAGTGTGGGTGGCCACGGACAGCTGGGGATGGGCTCCAGAATCCTCCCGTGGGGACTGATGTGGCGACCCAGTGCAGTAACGGGGGAGGCCGGGGCAGCCCAGTCGGCTGCGCTGTGTGTTTTCTGGCGCTGGGAGCTCTGGCAGCCTCCGTCCTTGCACCCGGCCGGTCGGCTGACCAGGATGGCATGAGTGTGCCTCTGTGTGTGTCTGTGTGCCCCGAATTCTGCACATTTCTTCCTTCTGTTTCAGAGACCTAGTCTCAATAAAACTAAATTGAATGTGGCTTTTATCTGACTGTTATTCCTTTGGGTAAATCACTGAGAACTCCTTCCTGCTCACATATAGAAATCAAAGGGGAAAAGCGTGCAGTGCACACGCTTGTGGTGAAAACAATCTGGACGGTTCTCCATCCATCAACTGATGCTTTAGTGATCACTCCTTGTATTGTCCTCCTCACTGAGACTGGCAGTTGTATTGCATTAGAGAAATGATGAAGTATCTGAAAACACGTCCAGCTGCTAAGGGAGGGCCTATTGTCAGGAGGCAGACAAATATACCAGAGAAAACAAACAAGAAAAAGAAGGGAGGTGAGGTAAAACCAATGAGAGAACAGAAGTGTGGCAGAGCCAAGGCTGAAAGTCTGGGGTAGATGTCTGACAAGTGAAAGGGATTTGTCACACAGACAGAAGAGAGGTAGCGGCGAGAAAACTGAGCAGTTCAAGCTGCGCTGTGCTGAGGATCACATGAGCAGTTCCCCCAGGGGCTGCACTCAAGAAGCCAAAGTTCAAAGCCAGGGATGCTTCCATGTTCTTCATGGTTCACTTCCAGGTCATTTGATTCAAAAGATTCTAAATTTGACAACTTCTAATGTTCAAAGAGGTTCAGATGTTTTTAAATCCATTCAGCTCATCCCTGCTTGAGATAAACATGAATGGGTCAATTGTTCATATTAATAACATTTGACTCAAAAATAGCCATTCAGAGCCACAGAAGGGCGTGTTAGGAGGGGGTCTCTCACTGAAGAGGAAAGTGAGGATGTTCAATTTTTAAAATGCTTGATAAAATCAGGGAGGAGCTGGCTGACTGTTGTCACTCTGCAGCCCTAGAGCTGAGTAAAGCATAAAAGGAGGTAAATATGAGACAGAGGATGAATCATAGAATATCTCAAGTTGGAAGGGACCCATAAGGATCATTGAGTCCAACTCCCTGCCCCTCGCAGGACTGCCTAACGCTCAACCATATGACTAAGAGCATCGTCCAGACACTCCTTGAACTCTAACAGGCTTGGTGCTGTGACCAGTTCCCTAGGGAGCCTGTTCCAGGGAACAACCACCCTCCCAGTGAAGAACCTTTTCCTCATGTCATAGAATCATAGAATCATAGAATGGTTTAGGTTGGAAAGGACCTTGAAGATCATCGAGTTCCAACCCCCCTGCCATAGGCAGGGACACCTCCCACTAGACCAGGTTGCCCAAGGCCACGTCCAGCCTGGCCTTGAACACCTCCAGGGATGGGGACTCAACAACCTCTCTGGGCAACCTGTTCCAGTGCCTCACCACCCTCAAAGTGAAAAACTTCTTCCTAATGTTCAGTCTAAACCTGCCCTCTTCCAGTTTGAAGCCATTCCCCCTTGTCCTGTCACTACATGCCCTAGTAAAAAGTCCTTCCCCAGCTCTCCTGTAGGCCCCCTTTAGGTACTGAAAGGCCGCAATAAGATCTCCACGGAGCCTTCTCTTCTCCAGGCTGAACTGTCCAATCTGAACTGCCCCTGATGCAGCTTCATTCCATTCCATTCCATTCCATTCCATTCCATTCCATTCCATTCCACTCCACTCCATTCCACTCGTGTCCTGTTGCTGGTCACCAGAGAGATGAGATCAGCATCTCCCTCTCTGCTGCCCGCTTTGAGGAAGCTGTAGACCGTGATGAGGGCACCCCTCAGCCTTCTCCCAGCTGAACAAGCCAAGGGACCTCAGCCACTCGTAAGTCTTGCCCTTGAGGCCTTTCACCATCTTGGTTGCCCTTCTCTGGACATGCTCTTATAGTTTGATGTCCTTATACTGAGGTGCCCAAAACTGCACACAGAACTCGAGGTGGGGCTGCACCAGTGCAGTGTAGAGTAGGGTGACCACTTGCCTTGACCAGCTAGTGATGTTGTGCTTGATGCACCCCAGGACATGGTCGGCCCTTTGAGCTGCCAGGGCACACTGTTGACTCATACTCAACTTGCCATCAACCCAAACTCCCTGATCTCTTTCTGTGGGGCCACTGTCCACTCTCACATCCCCCAATTCGTATGTATAACCAGGATTGTCCTGTCCCAGGTGCAGAATCCGGCACTGTCTCTTGTTAAATGTCATACGGTTGGTGACTGCCCAGCTCTCTAGCCTATCCAGATCTTTCTGTAAGGCCTCTCTACCCTTGAGCGAGTCCACAGCTCCTCCTAGTTTAGTATCATCGGCAAACTTACTTAATGTACATCTGATTCCTGTGTCCAGATCATTTATAAAAACATTTAAGAGAACTGGCCCTAAAATTGAGCCCTGGGGAGCCCCACTGGTGACTGGCCTCCAGCCTGATGTGACCCCATTTACTATAACTCTTTGAGCCCGACCTGTCAGCCAGTTACTCACCTGGCATATTATGGAATTGTCTAGCTGCGTGCTGGACATTTTATCCAGAAGGATATTGTGAGAGACAGTATCATAAGCTTTGCTAAAATCCAAAACCACCACATCTACTGGCTTCCCTTGGTCAATTAGATAGAGGACCATGTAATAAAAGTAAATTAAGTTGGTTAAGCAGGACTTTCACCTCGTGAACCCGTGCTGGCTATGACCAATGACTGCATTGTCTCTGAAGTGTTTTTCAGTAACTTCCCGAATAACCTGCTCCATGATTTTACCAGGCACTGAAGTGAGACTGACAGGGCTGTAATTATCAGAGTCTACCTTCTTTTCCTTCTTGAAAGTTGGGACAACATTTGCCAGCTTCCAGTCGACTGGGACCTCTCCAGACTCCCGAGACCATTGAAAAATAATGGAGAGAGCTCCTGAGATGACATCGGCCAGCTCTTTCAGTACCCTGGGATGAATCCCATCAGCTGCTGTGCCACTCTGCTTGCCCCTTGGGGATCAAAAAGAATTCTTGCACAGTAAAAACTCCCACCAATTTCCAGTGGACATTTATGAAAGCTAAAACTATCAAAACAGTAATTGCTACCATGGGGCTTCTACAGGCCAAATTTAGCTTAAGTCACTTGATTTTTCAAACATGTTAAGCTCTCAGCAGTTCATTTATTCATGTATTTGTGGATTTAGCCACCCAATTTATGCATCCTTTTGAAATCTAGCCTCTTATTCTAAGTGGGCTGTAGAAGGACTGATGCCTTTTCCTAATTGATGACTACGCATTATTTCTAAGATTTAGTCTTGATCTGGGAATAATAATTAGCAAATTGTGTTCCTGAAAAAAATTTATCTGTGATGGCATCTACAAATCGGTGGCTGAGAAGGATATACCTTGCCTTTATCTCATACTCATGTCATTTGGTTAACTAACCTGCTATTTTTTTGGGGAACCGGATCAAATATTAACATGAAGTTGTCTGCACAGTGAAAAGTTTTTACCTCCTTTACTATGGAACACCAGCATCAGCAGTATTTCCTAAAAAAAAGTTAAAGAAAGAAGAAGGCTGGAATCATATAAGAAGTCAAGATCTTGCTGAATAATAGCCAATACCTACATGGAAGCTACAAAGCCTCACCATAACCTGGTTGTGCATTTCCCACCACTTAACTGGTGGAGTGTCTGAGTTAATCCCAGGGTTCATGTGTTACCCTTGGTAAAATTTTGGCTGGTACATCTGCCAGATCAAATGCTAAACTGCATCCGATTAAGTTAAATGCTTTCTTTATATATAAATTTTCCAGTGGTGTTGGGATTCCGAGACTGCCCAATGTGGCTAGAGAAGATAGGTACCAACATTACTTTCCAGCCCGAGCTCTGTTAAGTCAGGCAGGTTATGTTTATTTGTTCCATAAGTTCATACCAATGAACCTCCAAGCGATTTTTGGCACAGCTGAAAGCTTTACTTGGGCTTGCTCAGCAGCCATCTGCACTACAGTAACACGCACCACAACAATGTGCGGGAGACAATTCACAGCCAAAAGGGATGTCACAGAATATTTTCTGCAACAAAACAGCCTCATTGTACTGTTTGAATCAGGATACTTTATTCTATAAACTCTGGTGTTAGTCCAGACTGGGGGAGCCACAGACCTCCTCACTGATTGTTGGGTTTTCCAAGCTCCAGATGAACTTTTTGTTGATTTACTTAAGACTTTTACAGTTACTTTTGATTATTTGCAATCAAAATAACCAGAAAAAAAATGATGTTCTTTGTCCCTATCTGTACAGCATTTTCACATGCAGACAAATTATTACTTCCAACACTACTAAAGTCCTTTCACTGTAGCAGTAAAAACACTTGAGAAACTAAATACTGTTACTGTTACTAGATACTAAATACTACTATTCTTCAGCCTGGAAGTGTGAAATATGAAGAATAAAGCAGAGCAATTGCTATCATGGGAAGCAGGTGGGAAGGAAAGAAGAAATTCTGAGAGACAATCTGTACTGCCCAGCACCAGGCAGACACAGCAGCACAGAGGTTGCTCCTAAAAATGCTTGTGCAGAGATGCTATGGCTTTGTCAGCACTCTCTCCAGGTACTCAGCAGTTGGAACAAATGCAAAATATCCACTAATATTTTGTATAAATTCTCCTTGCCAATGTTTAAACCCATTACTTATTTAAGGTCATTACATTTTTTCCAGCTACCTGTGGACATAGAAGGTAAATTCCCTTCTGGGTGGAGGTTTGTTGTTTTTTTGGGGGGTGTTAACAGTAAGTTTTAGGTTTGAATGGCTGTGCTGTGCTTTCCTTCATCTAATCTCTGCTGATGTAAGAAGTCTGCCTTTCTTGACAGGCTGTGTTTTCCAGACCGGTCCTCATTCCGGTGCTCTCCTTTGGTCACACTTTCCTGTGAGCAACAGTATACATAACACTCGCTGCAGACTCATTTGTGCCAGCTGCTGCCTCAAAGTGTCCCAAACAGCTGTTGTCACAGGTTGTCAGCTCACCTTCAGCACAGTCCTATTTTTATTGAAAGTTCTACAGGGCATGTTTGAGACAGCAGAGTGTCTAAATTGCCCCAGTGCAAGCAGAGGCGGTCTAACACCAAATGGCCCGCTTTTATGTCAAAGCTGCACATAAAAAAACCGCACAGATAAGGTGGCATCAAAAATTGTCCCAATTCATATATCCACAATGGATGCACATTTCCAAAAAGCATGGCACAAAGTTAGAGGTACCCGTATTCCAGATGCAAGAATGACCCAACTATTGCAGTACATTGTATGACAATAATGTCACCCGATTGTAGCAAAAAGTAAAGAACGTTTGTTTGCTTTAGAGAAAGCTTTGAAAAACGCCTGTGCAATTCTTCTCACAGATCACAAGGGATAGCTATGGTACAAATGAACTCAGAAAGCATTTAATATTTAATGGGTGATTCCTACTCTTTGTACTCTATACTATTTCTGTTATGCTGCTCTATAGCACAATAATCTGATTCCCAGATGTTTCTTGCATTATGCAATGCCTGCATATTAACAGAAAATGTTATCTTATTTGCTTGTTAAAAAGCCTCTTCCACTGGAAATTTTGTATATTGCTATAGGAATAAAAGCTGGTGAGAAAGGGAATTTCTGAAATTAGGGGGATTAATTTTAAAATAGACAGAGATCTGAAAATTTATCTGGAATTAAAAAGAAAAACATTGGTTTGCTTTCGTAAGGATAAAAATACTGAATTTCTATAATGTTCCTTTGGTTAATAAATGGCATTAAAATCCTATACATATACATAATATTGTATCAAAATGAAACATATAAAAGTCAAAATATCCTATTTCAAAATCTTACAGTGCTAAGATAAAAGATGTTTTGCCATCTAGTGAAATAAGTCACAATATTCTTCCCATCATCCAAACCCCCTGAAATAAATTACCTTAGAAAAACCACTCAATTTTGCAATACCACCTTTCCTCCCCCCGCCCCGAAATCCTGTTTTCCTGTTTTGAAATGCTTTGATTACCTCCAGTTGAAAACATTTTGCTTCCCCTAAGTCTATTGCCATGTCTGTACATAGGGTCATTGCTCCCTTGGCTTAGCAATCTTCAGAGACAGATTAGTCATACATATTGAAAACAAATTAAAAATTTACATCCAACTCTGCAAGCTGCACAGGCTTACAGGTAGTAAGACATCTTAGAGATAAATTCAAATCGCTGAAAAATCAGGTATGACTTCTGGGTAAGCTGCACCTCCTTTGATTAGCTCTGAACCTTGTTATTGCATACACCCAGTATAAATCTCCCAGTGGGAGTTTTTGAACATAGTAGGAAGAAAAGCAAACAATTTCTTCCTGGTGCCAGCAATACGTGGTCATGGAATTATGGGAACACAATCTTTATGTGTCAAAGCCTGCTGTTTATCAGGAAGAGTGGATGGAGACTGAGCCTACACGCTGTTCGTAAAGTGTCAAAATTAAGGTCATGAGATTTGCAGAAAAAAAACCCCATGTAAGATTCCATTTAAAAAATATTAACATGTTTTAGTAAATCAGCTTATATTTGCTACGTATGAGATGCTTGGACATTTTAGCCGTGTCCATGATGTTTGTGTTTGCCCTGTCAAATCTTCCATGAGATCAGCTCCCAGAGCCCGCAGCCCTAAGAGCGGGTGCGTTACATCCTGAGCTCTTGGAAGCCTAGTGTCTTGCTTTTCAGTGTGCTAAATCCATCAGGCTGATTTCATTCTGCCAGTGTTACACAGGTAGTAACCTCTGTCAGGACCAACCTCAGGAAGAAATGGACGTCCAGCATGGAGTGCATGTGTTAGCAACGGCAGCTTACGCAAACATTGACAGCTTCACACTGAGAAGCCGTGAAATCCATGAATGATGACTAAAGTAATTTTAGCTTAAAAAAAAAAAAAAAAAGAGGTTTGTCAAGCGTCATTGTTTTAGACTTCTCGTGACCTCACTTAGCAGAATGGTCCGACTGCCTGTAACCTTTGTCTCCAGTATTTTCAGTGATAACTAGCTTTGTAGGCATTTGTTTTCTATCATCAAATCATTAAATGGTAATGCAATTGTTAGTTTCATTTCCCCCGTTCTAATACATTTTGCAGCCAGAAACCATTCCCAGTTCATTAACTGACTGACCTCAGCATTAACACCCTCTCTGCTCGGGTTGCCTTGGAAACAAAGCTTCCTGTGCGTAATCCAAGCTTATCTAGCTCTTTATCCTACATGTGACCCTTAATTACTTGCTAAATTAGAATGGTTTTCTGAAAATCACAAGAGGAGGTTAATATGTTCTTCCAGAGCTGGTCAAGCTAAGATGACACTAAATTCACAGGGAATTCAAATTACATGATCCCTGAAGGCGTCTCTTTCAGAAGGAAGATGAACTTTCCCAATGGGAGGCAGTGTGCCATGATAATGCTCCTGTCACTCACTTGCCTTGCCCTGCTTGTCCAGCTACAGCTTAATCCAGTATGAACAATGTAGTAAGTAAATATCAGGTTGATTAATTATGGTGCAAGATTCAGTAACCGCTTGTCTTCTGTAATTAACATTGTAATTGAAATTAAGCAATACACTTCATACACAAATTTCTGGACTAGGATGAGGAACAAGGGAGAATCCTCAAGACTGTGACAGGGAAATTAAGAAAATAGTAACAGGGGTCAAAATATTAATTGTCTCTTTAAAATTGTGATACATTTTAAGAAACTCTTCAGTCAAAAGAAAAATTACTTAATTACTTCCAAAAGTCTTGGAGCAGAGATGAAATGGGGTTGGTTTGTCAAAATATTGCTTACAGTTTCTGAAAATACACCTTTCCTTCACCGATTTGATAAATGGAAATCGTAAGAAAAGGTGATGCTCTCCAGGATGCTCAGTGGTTTTCCTCTCGGTTGTTTACAGTGGCACTGTACTTAAAGCAGAGTGAGGCTTTTGCTTATGTGAGCAGCTTTATAAAGCTGTGCTAGGGCTAAAATGCTATCGCACGGTCTCAGAAAAAGCAAAACCTGTTACTGTATTTGCATTCAAATGTAATTTTCAGGACAGAATTCCAGAAAGTTCTTACAAATAGGAAACATTTTTTGTTTCCTATAGTGAGCCCATGTAGTCAAAACAACTTGAAGGGACAGTTCCCTGTCTCAGCTGCTAATTTCTATAATTTGGGAGTCTCTGGATGTTTTCTTGTGTGTCACAGTGGATTGTAGGGCAGCTTTCCATGGCTGGAAAGACTTCTAAAGGAGCCAGTTTCCATTTTCAAATGAGGTTTTAAAAATCCTCCATGCACATTTGCTAATACAGTGTAGTAACCATGATCGAGTCTTTGGATGCCATCCAGATTCTTGAAAGCCACCTGGGTATTCACGTGAGCACACATACAATATGCATACACCTCTTCTCCCTCCCTTAGAGTATTAGACTTCATACATTTCATCTTCACTGAAAAAAAACACCTTATTATCAGGACTGGTGAGCCCTATGACATTTGGGGGTGGGAGGGGGCTTTCCAAGCATTTGGAATATTTTTTCCAACAGTTTTGATTTTCATAAGTACGTAGAAAGCATTTTAAGACATCGATGCCAGATATTCACTGTTCTCTTACATCACTCTCCACATTCAAGGTATGGGAAATTACAGAGATGGAAAACAGGATTACTGATGTTCAGTCACCTGGCCCCTCCCTTCCAGCCCCCTATAACACTAGGAACAAAGAAATGAGCTTCCTCCTTCCAAAGGGTACGCTTTGGAGAAGGGCCAGTTCAGAAATGTAGGCATGATCTTCACATTCATTGCGGGAACCTCATGACTACCGTAAGAAATCAGACACCCCCCTCCCCAAAATTAGAAGGGTGCCGACATGCCCATATACTTGTAGAACTATCCTGCTGAGAGACATCTCTGGCAGAAATTACATTTTCTGAGACAGAAGTTATCTCAGTGAGACCACAGTGATCTTGACAGTGGGCATCGCAACCGACATGGGCTTTAATGAAGACTTTTCACACAGTTTGCACTGCTGGGGGGCTTCCCAGAATAGCTACATGTTCACAGGTATGGGTCAAACTCCCTTGACATCAATCAAACCTCCTTGGCACCGAGAGGGATGCGAGTTTAAGAGTGTAAGTGCAGGGGCCACAAAGGGAAGACATCAAGAAAACTGGTCATTTGCTGTTTTTTTTAAATCAAATATTTCTAAGTTTGATATCCCTAGACTTTCTGCCACTTAGCCAATGTATGTTTAAAATATATATTCATACATGTGCAAGTTTGTATGTGTGCGTATACATATGCACATACAGTCTAATTACTTCATTTTCTTCTTCAACTGAGGGAAATGAGTAGCTGAACTGAGACAGTTATTGGAGTGTAGAGGAGCCATTCAGTACAGACTGATTATAGAAACTAAGTGGTGTTTTCATTTTTGACAGTATGGTAATTAAGAAATAACCATATGGTGATCTGGGAAATCCTGTTCCTTGACTATGGACTGCTGTCAAGTACTCTGGAGTTCTGTATGCTCTGTGACAATTATGAAACAACTATGAAGTGTTATATAAAACAAAGGGGCACAGTCAGTGAAATGACAGAAGAGTTGATAGCAAGAATGACATAGGCAAAAGTAGCTGCATAATGTCCTATTTCACCTACTAATAAGTGGAGACAATGTAATATAACATCATAAAGTTAGGCAGTACAGCATCTGTTCTCTTAAGTCATGTATTGCTTCTATGCTAGTGCCTCTAAGTGACAGAATTTCAGACCTACTTATGTGTGTGGGTGAGTGGGTCAGAGAGAGATTTGTTTCAAGGCTAGTGCCTTTGGTTTTCTAGTTTCTTGCAGTGTGGTTTAGTTATTTTATTAGCATGGTAAGTTCCAAGATTACTGCCAAATGTATGAGGTAGACGGACAGGGCTTCATGCTGTTCTGTTTGGATCTCTGACGCATACACCATTTTATCCTCCTGAAGTAATTGCAACATGCTGTATTGCTCCAGTGTCCTAGAATTTTACCTGAAAAAATTACTTCCTAGGTCTTTATAGAACTGAAAACCAGCTGAGTTTTCTGTGTCTAGTTACCCGCCAAGAAGAGACTCTCAATCTCCTTAACATCTCCCACAGATGTACTCTAAAAAACCAAAATATATTCTTAGAGATATTTTAAAATATAATTAGATGGAAGACACTATACAAAACAAAACATCAAGTACTTCTTTCTCTGTATTAAAAAGTATTAACTTATGAAGAACACTCAAGATATACAAGTTCTTCTAAAATTTATCTCAGAAATATTTTTCTTGGCATGTCTCATCCAATCAATATATTTGCTTAGTCCTTTGTGCAACTGAGACAGAGAATGCACCTTTCCCAGTGAATGCGTGAGGTTTTACTTTCATCCATGCTGAAGTGGATGTATGCCATTTTAAAAAAAAGAATTTAATCTCTCCTGAATGACTCCGAGATCATCCTCTTCTTTAGCAGGCTCTGAACCTAATTATTGACTTTTAAATTGCTCATACTCACAGATTAGGTAAGAGGAAAAGAAGGCATGTCAGAAACAAATGGATATGACAAAGGTAGAACAAACCGCAAGGGTGGAAAGAAACTGAAAAAAACCCCTCTCCTGATAATTACTTTCTTCTGGAATGAGATGATGTTTAGGAATGCAAAAGGAAGCTCTAACTGCTGGTTCCGTCATGGATTTGACAGGGTCACGCTCCGGCCAGGCAGACTGCCACTCCAGCCGAAGGAAGCTGACGCCGGCCCTGCTCTGCGGCGCCGCACACTGACCAGCACACATCCCTGTTCCTCACCTCTCTGCCTCTGGCCCGCTCTGACGCAGCGTCCGCATCACTAACCACCTTCCACCACTGTCAGCTCCCGTAACCGAGGGCGCCAGTGCCGCCACAGGTTTGCTTTGCGCGCGTCCACGGAAGAAGGTTGGTCTCATCTGCTGTGAGAAACGGCATCATTTTTTCGGCAAGATTCCCGACTGTTCTAAAAATGAACAGATGGAGCCCGTGTAGGTGGGATCTTTGCTAAGGAAGTAACACTGAGGGAAAGCGCAGGTTATTTACCCCTCCAACACTGCAGGCTGGTAACCGCACGCAGCCGGGCAAGAGGCGCAGAACAGGGCAGGCCGGAGAGGTCGGCCAGCCGGCGGGGCCTCCTCGGAGCCGCGCACACCGCCGCGGCCCCGCGGAGGCCCTGAGGGGAGGGGAATGGTGTCGCCCTTTGGGCCGGACTGGCCCCGGCGGCTCACACCGACCCGGGGCTGCTCGGAACCGCGTCCATCCCGGCTGCCACCCGAGCCGCCGAGCCTCGGGCTCCCTAGAGCCCCTCCGTTCCCGGGGAATCGCCATCCTTCGGGGCCGCCGGGACGGACGTGGGCGGGGGCAGAGGCCCGGCCCGGCCCACACAGGCGCGCCGCTTTGAGTACAAGTATAGCTTCAAGGGGCCGCACCTGGTGCAGGCGGATGGGACGGTGCCGTTCTGGGTGCACACGGGCAGTAAGTGCCGGGCGGGGGGCGAGCGGTGCCGCGCCGCGTCCCTGCCGGTGTCCGGCCCCGCGGGGGGCGCGTAGTTCTCGCCGCTTGGGGGAAGGAGCCGCCGCAGGCCGTGGCCGGGGGGCCGAGGCACACGGCGAAGGTGGCCGGGGCCGGTCAGCCGTGGCTGCGTTCCGGGACCGCCGGGGCACCGGGTGGGAGCGGCGGGGGCTGCTGCGGCCTGCGGCGGCCGGCGGGGAGAAGGGCCGGGCTCGGCCCGTACCCCGCGCCGCCTGAGCCCTGCGGCGGGCGGCCCCTGTCCCGCGGGG
>VUYV01000375.1:625000-672394 GCA_008711295.1 Anarhynchus alexandrinus | reverse complement strand
TCCCCGGCGCGAGGTCGTGCCGCGGGGACCGTGCCCCGGGAGCGCGGGGGCGGTGTGTGCCGTTCGTGTGCCCCCCGCGGCGCGGGGTGAGGCGCTGGTCGTGCGGAACGGGGCACCCGCCCCTCCCCGAGCCCCCCGTGAGCTGCGCTGGGACCGCTGCACGGAAGGTCCTACCGTCGTGTGGTTTCTCGGCAGTAACTTCTGCTGAGGTTTTATTTTTTTGTGACAGGCTTTAATTTAGTTTATATATTTAGTTTATATCGGTTAAAGTCACGAGTGTTAATTTTTGGCTCTTACTTGACGTTATGCTACAAGTGACGTGGACGAAACTGTCTACAGATGAGCTTTTTTCCTGCTTTTTTAAGCAGGTAATCACAAAAATAAATGTTAATACAAGTGAATGAATCTCTGTCTAAATGTATGCCTGTTGTTCTTTTAAACTATTGGACAGAAAATTAGAACATCTGTTTTCAAAAAGCGGAACAGAAATCTATGATTTGTGAAAAGTCAAGTGGGGAACAACAGACAGCTAAACCTGATTTCCTCGCCCCCCCCCCNATTTAGTACCTATCTTACCAGCAAGACCAATGTTCTATTTAAGTTGTACGCTGTGGTCCCAAATGGGAGTTGATTAAGTCTTCTGTAAAGCAGTAGTAATCAAGTTGTTGAAAATAAATGTGGGGGGGTTTGGTTTTTTTCCCCCTCTCAAGTAGGTGAGTATTCCACTAAGAAGTTATTTTGAAAACCGTTAACTAGTCGAGAAGATCAGAAAATGTTGTGAGTTTAGAAGGTTTGTTAATTGGCTAGTTAAGCACTTGCAATGCTTTCTCTTTCATACGCTCAGCGTTGGTTCCTTTCCTTTCTAGATGCCATACCAAGCGCAGATCAGATTCGTATAACAACATCTTTGAAAAGCCAAAGAGGATCAGTGTGGACAAAAACCAAATCAATATTTGAACACTGGGAAGTCGAAGTGACCTTTCGAGTTACAGGAAGAGGCCGCATTGGAGCTGATGGATTGGTATTAAGAATTTGATCTCACTGAAAAAAAACCAGACATGCTTTAAAAAGTGAACCTTGACTTACAACTCTTACTTGCTTTCTGTAATAGGCAATCTGGTTTACGGAAGAGCAAGGCTTGGACGGACCTGTTTTTGGGGCAGCTGATAAATGGAATGGTGTTGGAATTTTCTTTGATTCCTTTGACAATGATGGAAAGGTTAGTTGGAAGCAAATTCTTCTAGCAAAGATTATAAATTAATTTCCTGCTTGTTTTGTACATGTAACTGTGGAAAAAAGTAGGATGTTATTTTCCTATTATCCCACATTCATTTCAAAGGGGTAAATTAAAATAGTCAAGTTTCCCTTATAGAATTTTGACTAGACTTTTTCACACATTTTTTTTAAGCTTGAAAGTTGAAATATAACACATAATGCATCTCCACTGAACGTTGGTTCACGTGTTAGGTTTGGAGGGAAAATACCATGTATGCATGTACAAGCTGAAATGTGGAGTGTCTGTGCACAATTTGAAATGTTGATATATCTGAAGATGTGCGCTTTGGAAGAAGTATGTTGTACCAAAATATGACACTGTGGAAACACAGATTTCTGTGTCTGTCTTCAGAGATGCTCTTTTTCTTGGAACAAATCTGCCTTGAATAGTTTGAGAGCAAAAAAATCTGTAGCAGATGGGGGTGACAGTTGCTGTTTAGAATTTCCAGTTTTCCAGTCCAGAATGATCCTGGGAGACTTTAACATTACACAGTAGGTTCGCTTTGCTCTTTTTTTGCTTTTCCTGTACTACTTTGGCTTGCTTTTAGATGTTTTGGATGTATTTTTGTAGGTGTACAAGCTTTTTTTTCCTACAGGTGGCTTTTGATACATAGCAAACTTCAACATATATAAATGTTGAAAGACTGAAGGTGACATCTATGTTTCTAATCTTCAGATTAGACAAGACATAGAATTAGAGTATTGTTCAGCTTATTAAGAATTTTTAAATCTTTTCTTTTTTTCCTTTTTTTCTGACTTCTGGCATGAATATGGACACTAGTGTAGTTTAGCTGGCTGAAGATGCCATCTAACAAAAATTGCATGTGGCAACACTATTTGCCAGAACTTTGATAGCACTGGGACTCTGGTCATGACACGTTTAGTCAGTGTGGTGTGAAACCCTTTTTTAGAAGGTGATGACGTGTCGCTTCTAGTCAAAACAAAAGTCTTTGTCATGCCTGTATTGGTCTGACGTGTCTTAAATACTGGAGTTTGTAAGCCTTTTTTTTTAATGACAACTTGTTACTTTCTTCAGTCCCAGTATGGAGAAATTCTTCTTGTTACTGTGTCAGTGTGTTCACTGGAAGATGTTTGGTGCTGTAGCTGGTGCTCGGCCTAATATGCTAGCATGCAGAAGGGGACTTCGTCTAGTACTGCCAACTCAAAGCACCATGTTTATGATGCTGATTTAAAAACTGCAAAGCCTTTTTTCTCTTCCTTCTAAGGCTGCAGGTTATATTAGAGCTGAATTTTTATTCCTCTGTAAAAGTAGTGACAAGAGCTTTTTAAAAAGAGAAATGAAATTTCACAGCTCTGAACACCTGAAGTTATAAGAACCACACTAAATGTCACAAGAGTTTGCAGCACATCTTTCCCGAGACCTTTAGAGGCAAAAAACTGAGAAGTTATTCCCTACTTTGGATTCTCTACTGTCTTTCAAGTTCTTGCACGTGCTTGCATCCGGACATGATGCCCAGCAGAAATTGGACCATCCATCGACTGCTGTCATTGAACAATTTTGTTGGTAGATATCTGCTGTGCTCTAAGGTAGATTAGACTTGGGTTGCATTCATGAATGCTTTGAAACTGAACTGTTTGTGCAGAATATATGCAATATGAACTAATTCAGTAATACTGTTGTTAAACCGAAAAAAGCAGTAAGAAGATGACATTACAGTATTCCAGTGGTACAGAGCAGGTAATAGTGATGTCAGAGCAATTAAGCTAAGCAAATTCCATTGCTGAGAAGGAGAAGCACTGGTGTATTTCTCTATACTGGTGTACTGTGAATTGAGAAGGACAGTATTTCTTGAATTCTTTAAGTCTTGAGTCTTACTTCCTTTTGTTAAGAGCTGGCAATCTGCCTGGTGGGACAGTATATTCCTTAACGTCACGGTTCAGCCCTGGTAAGCAGCTAAGCACCACACAGGGTGGGGATGGGGGAGAGAATCAGAAGGGTAAAAGCGAGAAAACTCATGGGTTGAGATAAACACAGTTTAATAGGTAAANCTGGAAGATGTTTGGTGCTGTAGCTGGTGCTCGGCCTAATATGCTAGCATGCAGAAGGGGACTTCGTCTAGTACTGCCAACTCAAAGCACCATGTTTATGATGCTGATTTAAAAACTGCAAAGCCTTTTTTCTCTTCCTTCTAAGGCTGCAGGTTATATTAGAGCTGAATTTTTATTCCTCTGTAAAAGTAGTGACAAGAGCTTTTTAAAAAGAGAAATGAAATTTCACAGCTCTGAACACCTGAAGTTATAAGAACCACACTAAATGTCACAAGAGTTTGCAGCACATCTTTCCCGAGACCTTTAGAGGCAAAAAACTGAGAAGTTATTCCCTACTTTGGATTCTCTACTGTCTTTCAAGTTCTTGCACGTGCTTGCATCCGGACATGATGCCCAGCAGAAATTGGACCATCCATCGACTGCTGTCATTGAACAATTTTGTTGGTAGATATCTGCTGTGCTCTAAGGTAGATTAGACTTGGGTTGCATTCATGAATGCTTTGAAACTGAACTGTTTGTGCAGAATATATGCAATATGAACTAATTCAGTAATACTGTTGTTAAACCGAAAAAAGCAGTAAGAAGATGACATTACAGTATTCCAGTGGTACAGAGCAGGTAATAGTGATGTCAGAGCAATTAAGCTAAGCAAATTCCATTGCTGAGAAGGAGAAGCACTGGTGTATTTCTCTATACTGGTGTACTGTGAATTGAGAAGGACAGTATTTCTTGAATTCTTTAAGTCTTGAGTCTTACTTCCTTTTGTTAAGAGCTGGCAATCTGCCTGGTGGGACAGTATATTCCTTAACGTCACGGTTCAGCCCTGGTAAGCAGCTAAGCACCACACAGGGTGGGGATGGGGGAGAGAATCAGAAGGGTAAAAGCGAGAAAACTCATGGGTTGAGATAAACACAGTTTAATAGGTAAAGCAAAAGCTGCACGCTCAAGCAAAGCAAAGCCAAACAAGGAATTAATTCACGACTTCCCGTCACAGGCAGGTGTGCAGCCATCTCCAGGACAGGGGGGCTCCATCCCACATAACGATGACTTGGGAAGACAAATGCCATAACTCTGCACGTCCCCCCCCTTCCTCCTTCTTCCCCCAGCTGTTATTGCTGAGCGTGATGCTGTATGATCTGGGATACCCCTTGGTCAGTTTGGGTCAGCTGTCCCGGCTGTCCCCCCCCAACTTCTCCTGCACCCCCAGCCTACTCACTGGTGGGGATGGTGAGAAACAGAAGGCCTTGAGGCTGTGTAAGCAGTAACTAAAACTTCGCTATGTTATCCACACTGTTTTTGTCATAAATCCGAAACATAGTCCCATACAATCTACTGTGAAGAAATTTAATTCTATCCCAGCCAAAACCAGTACACTTTAGGAGATGATGAATTGAAATGTTGAAGAGGGAAGGGAGATTAACTCTGGAATCTTGTGCACTTGTTAAAACTGGAGTTCACTGCATAAACTCTTGGAGGCAACCCGAATAGCACTGTAAATCTGTTCTGCCATCATCATTTTAGCCTGTTCTCATCCTCAAGCAATTTAGATAACTGGGGGTGTTTTTAACAGACTGTGTAGTCTCTGACAGATAGCTCCCGAGGTTTTTCTAGTGACTGTGACAAGGTCAGTAGGATGTCAACATTGTGTGTGTGTTTGGATGTTTTTCCCAGTGGTATGTAGCCAAAGTTGGATGTATTAAGTCATCTATTAGTTTTAAGATCTGTGTCTTCACTATATATTAATTTCTCCTATCTGCGGCTTTTAATATTCCTGTATTTGTCAAATGATGGAAATTGGTAGTATATCCAGGAACTTAACTTGTGTGGGTTTTTTCACCCCTAACTATGCAAAGAATGTAGCAGTCTCTTGCACAGCATGCTGCATGACACAGTGCTACTCAGTCATTTTGGTTGTGTAGTCCTGAAGTACAGAAAAAATGCAAATATCTATCAGTGATGTCACTTATGTTTCAATTCAAATTAAACTTTTCCATTTGTTTGCTATTTCTTTTTCTAGAAAAACAATCCCGGAGTGATCGTTGTAGGCAACAATGGAAAACTTCTGTATGACCATCAAAAGTAAGCTCATTTTCAGTGTCAGTGATGAATGTTTGCTTTTGTATGATGAAATGCTGCATGAAACTTTGAGAAACTTTATAAAGGTCTCTTTCATATGAAACTTTGTTGTTTCCTTTGCATTTGAGTTTTTCTGTTTGTTAAAATACTGTTTTGGCAGTAACAGCACAGAAGTTGGCAACTATTTAAATGGCATATATCCTTTGGGATGGGTGAACTCAGATAAATGGAGGTACAGGCTTTTTACCTCTTTGTTGCTTATGGGTGTCTTCCACACACAGCTAATAACTGACAAAAGTGACTTACTGAAAGCTAATTGCCTGTTACTAAAATGAATTGATTTAATTTTGATTTCTGATTGCTTATTGCCAACAGCACAATTGTCATATTTTTGGATTCTCTGAGAAAGAGATGTGTCTGGCTTAGTTTGTGCAATCTGGACGGTAGCTTGTTTCCATCTCAGTTCACAGTTCACAGGTGCAGGAACATATCTTAGAAGCAAACAGACTTCCCTTCCATCTGTATTGTGTCCTGTGTAAAGCACCTAGGACTGTTGATCCCCAGACCTCAGAGAAGCTCAGTGCAGTTGTGGGACAGCTTTTGAAAAACTTGCATATTGAAAAACTATCACGATGTTGCTTAGTGATACACTGATGCTTTTTTGTCTTAGCTGATAAATCATAAGATATAGTTTTATGCAAGTTGTCTTCTTGCATAGTGATGGTTCCACGCAAGCATTGGCATCCTGTCAGAGGGACTTTCGTAACAAGCCCTATCCTGTTCGAGTAAAGATAACGTACTACCAAAAAACTTTGACTGTAAGTACTCTGAAATAGCATATTTACTCATGTTTCTCAGCTTTTGAGTGTGAGATTGTTGCAACTATTTGAAAACCCAAGACCCCATATGTTAATTCCAATATTCTTGAAAATGTTGAGCTCAGTAGCGGAAGTTGCAAGGAGGTGCAGCATGTTCAAATGCTAGACGAGTTCTTTTAACTACGTTAGTGCATCTGTAGTTTCTTGAGCTGATTGCTGATTTTTCTGATGTTACTTAGGAGTTATGCTAACGTACTTGTATGTGCTCAGACCCTTCAGTTGCTGTTGACTTGCCTGTAGAGGTGTCCCAAAGCCGGCATCTGTTCCTCAGCTTCTGAGTGTTTGAGCAGCTCCTTAACTTGAATGGCATTTCTCAAGCTGATCTGAGAGCTGCGGAGATTTTTGTAGCTGATTATAAGAGGTTCTTGAAATGTGACTATAAAACTGAAGCTCGTTCTTTGACAGTAGATTTAAATTTGCCACTTGAGGCTTCCCACCTCCAAGAAATAGCAGGGCTTTGAAGATTAAAGAAGATAGAAAACCACTGGTATAAGGGAGTCTTCAAGACTTCTTAAATACTGTTCAGATGATTATGAATTCCTTCTAGATAAGGAGAGAAAAACACTAATGCTCAGTTGTGGCAGCTATGAAGTGTGTGTTTCTTGGCTTCTGATTTCTTCTGAAAAGGTGCTGTTCATGGGTATTAGCCGTAGAACACAGCTGTGATTTTTGTAGTAAAAGTTTCTCTAAAAGTAAACATGAATGCACCTAAGAGAGGGCGGACCTTGTACTATGTTGTAATGGTAAAAGCTATCTGTTACTCTTGAATGAAAATTAAATTTCAGACTCCAAGGTTGCTCTCTTTTTGAATGCACCTGGTCCCTGATGCCTTATCTAGGAACTCCTCTGGCCCAAATGTTGCTGCTAACCTTGGCAGTTCTGCAAATGCCTCCGTGGAGGAAAAGAGAATCTCTAAGCTTAGAATCAACCCAAGAACAGCAAGGGATGACTCTTCTAGATCAGACCAAAAGTTTGTGTTGCCCATCCCTCATTGGGATATGGACTTTTGATAGACTGGCCTTCAGTCATCCCCGAGTCAGGGATTTCTTGAACCATAGTTGATACTGTCAGGCCATAATCAGTTTTAGAATAGAATAGAATAAATCCATTTGGAAGGGACCTACAATGATCATCTAGTCCAACCTGACCACTTCAGGACTGACCGAAAGTTAAAACATATTATTTAGGGCATTGTCAAAATGCCTTTTCAACACTGACAGGTATGGGGCATCAATCACCTCTAGGAAGCCTGTTCCATGTTTTCTAGTAAAGAAGTGCTTCCTAACATCCAGTCTGACCCTCCCCTGGCACAGCTTTGAACCATTCCCAGGCGTCCTGTCCCTGGATCCTGGGGAGAAGAGCTCAGCACCTCCCTCTCTGTGTCCCCTCCTCAGGAACTCAAGAGAGCCATGAGTTGGCCCCTCAGCCTCTTCCTCCCCAAACTAGACAAACCCAGAGTCCTCACCCGTTCCTCAGAGGACGTGCTTTCCAGCCCTGTCATCATCTTCAGGAATTTCCCAGACGTGCTTGTCACAGCAGTATGGTATTGAAGTTGGAATATCCCTTAAAGACAAGGACTACTGATCTAGAGATTTCTCCTAATTGCCTACAGAATAACTCATCAATGCTATTGTCCTTGCTGGGTGATCAATAGTGGATGCCCATAGCGACATCTGCTTTGTTTGCCATCCCCCTAATCCTCACCCAGAGGCTCTCAACCACACCATCTCTTACTGTAGGGGCTGTACAGTCAAACCTCTCCATTGCGTACAGTGTGACACCTCCATCCTGCCTGCCTTGCCTCTCCATCCTCAACAGCCCATAGCCTTCCATCCCAGCACTCCACTGTGGGACTTGTGTCACCAAGTCTCACCAACACCAAGGACATCGTAGCTCTGGGAATGGACCAATGCTTCCAGTTTGTCCTGTTTGTTTCTTATACTGGGTGTGTTGGTGCACGAGCATTTCAGGTGTGCCCCTAAACCCTCAGTGTTCCCTGGAACGGTGTAAGTGCCCCCATTAGCAGCCTCAGGCGGTGTCCTGCCGTCCCTTGGCTTACCTTCATCTCTCCTGGTGGGATCCCTTTCCCCCACGTGTTCCCTTCCACACACTAGTTTGTCTTGCCGCTTCTTATAACTGAAATGAATACACTTTTATAGGTGTTTGAATTCTATGCGGTACGTCCTCTTAGATGATGAATAGAAAATGTTGAATTTTGGTCATGCTGAACAGTGAATCGGGCCTTTTTTCCCTTTTTAAAATAGAAAGGTTGTGCATTTTCTTTGCAAAAAGTCTTTCAGAAGAGACACTTTTTTTGGTTTCTAGTATCAGCTGCAGAATTACCCAGTAAGTGTATTTGTGACCATTACTGTAAACTGACGAAGCAATTAATACAAATAGATTTATGTGGTAAAAATTGTAAGTGTTTATCCTTTTAGGTATTAATTAACAACGGCTTCACTCCGGATAAAGAAGACTATGAATTTTGTGCGAAAGTGGAAGATATGGTGTTGCCCTCACAAGGATATTTTGGAATATCTGCAGCAACGGGGGGACTTGCAGGTAGCAAATGTTAAAAACTGTGGCAAATGGTGCCACAGTCTTGCTGGGTTTGCAGGGGAGGTGTTTTTACGGCTGGTGTTGATCCATTATACCAATTTTTGACCGTGATGGTAGAATTAACCCTCTCCCGTTCCCGAATTACTGATACGCTTCGGGCTTTTCCTGGCTAGAGCAGGAGGACTTTCATGTTGTCCTTACGAAGACGTGGTGCAGTCGCATTCCCCACTGCATAAGCTCTTGGGAGGACTTTGGGAGGATTCTGTTGCCTGAAGACCCTTTGCAAGTGGAAGGTTGACGTGGGAAGTAACAGTGGGTTTTTGTTTCATTTGTTGAATACAGATGATCACGACGTCCTGTCTTTTCTGACCTTCCAGTTGACTGAGCCTGGGAAGGAAGTAGTAAGCATCTTTATGCATAATAGTAAAATACGTTACTGTATATGTTTTGCATGTAGCGCCAGATTATGGCATTTGCTCTGAAGTTGTACTTGGCATCCCTGTTTCAGGATTTTGGCACGTAGCTGTGCTGTCATCTGTTTTAGAAAAATGAGGCTAATACTGTAATGTTTTGGTAATATTTTAGTTAATGTTTTCAACACCAGAATTCTTGAAGCAACACTGAATCAACAAAAATCCTGACGTTAAATCAAAACATGCAGAGGAAACAAACTAAAAAGTACACTTTGTTTGGAAAGTGGACAAATAATCTGTTCTTGCCTTCAACTTCCCATACCTCTAGAACACTTCTGTGCTGCTAAGCAGCACCTATCCTTTCTTTTTAATCGCAGAAAGTACCCATCTATCAGGAAAAAGCTATGGGTCTCCATAGGGGTGTCTGGTTTTTCACTTCAGCTGTATATGTCAATGTGTTCCGCTAGTTGTGTTATGTCTTCAAATCTGGAATCTGAACAGCCGTGCTGGAGAATAAGTTATATAGGAGTGGTGNCCCCCCCCCTTTTGATAATGTTTTGAAGCCGACACCAGATGCAGAAATTCCTCAAAAAGACAAAGAGAAGTATCAAGAAGAGTTTGAACACTTTCAACAAGAATTGGATAAAAAGAAAGAAGAATTTCAAAAGGAACATCCTGATGTGCAGGGGCAGCCAGGCAAGTGATTTGAGCGGTTGTTCAGTTGTCAAGGACAACGTTTGCTTTCCGGGGTATTCGGAATTAGGGACTGGTACTCTGACTGATCTTACAAAGCCCCTACTGCTGATATTTGCTTTATTTAAGAATCTTTGGTCTGTTGTTTGTAAAGTGTTTTCTGAAATATAAAGCCCCTTGAGTCATGCCTGGATTGAGAACAAAACAAACGAACGGGAACATGATGGGAGGGACGAGAGTCTGCACGGAGCAGCGGAAGGGAGAGCAGGTCACACATCCCTCTGTTCAGCCATGGTTAAGGAAGCGTGGCCTCTTTCTTTTTTTTTTTTTTTAAATGTATTTGAAAAGTCATCTTTTTGGTCTGTTTCTGCACATTCATAACAAACTTTTTTTTTCCCATCTTGTTTTATGGATGGTTATTAAAGATGAGCTAGTGGATGTGCTGGAGCTTATGCTTACTGGGAAGAGCCTTTTAATGCTTGCCTAATAATTTGGTGTGTATTGAGTTCTGCCAGTTTCATCACCACAGCATTAGCTGGCATTCGGTGTTGGTATTTGGGTTGGCTGATAACCAAATTTCCAGCTTGATGTCGTTAAAAACTGTGGCATTTATTTTTCCATTTTAAGCTATTGATAGGAAATTTAAGTTTGGCTGGATAAGGCGGAATTGCCCTTTCCACTGTTGATACCATGCATCTGCAGCTCTCAGCGAGTGTTGGTTTAAAGATATTTCAGACTGAACAGCGTTTTTCCACGGATTTCAAATTATATTTAATTTAGGAAAATTATAATAATGACTCTTGCCCACTTTTTTGAGAGTTTAGCCAAAGTGCTGTGATTGTTCTGCTATGGAACATGGTGGCGGTTTTGTTTATTTGCTTGGGTTGCTGTGGGGTTTGTTTGTTTGTGGGGTTTTTTTAGAGCTGTGCAAAAAAGAATCTGCTTATTTGAAAATATAATGGAAGCCAGTCTGTTTCTTACTGTTGTGGATTGAATTAGCTGTATTTGAACGTGCACTCTCAGGAACGTACTCTAGGCATGTAGACCCGAAATTTTAGCTTGTCATCTTTATTTGCACAGTGATAAGTTATGCCTGTTCTAAAGGTCCTACGCCATTTAACTTCATCTGTGCTTTCAAAATATTGTCCAGCCTTCCATCGATAACAAATGATAATCTTTGTGCCCCAGAGTCTTTTGGACTTTCTGATGATGTTGAAGTTGTGGAGGAACTCACTCAAAATGTGCAGTCACTTCTGTATTTACTTTTTAAAGCTTACTTTTTCTAAAAATTAGCTGTTAGTTAATACCTGCAAATCTTTTCTGAAGGGTAGTTGGTAGTACAATGCTAGCTTATGCAGAGATAGCTGCCTCCCAATAATAACAGCGTCCCGTTTCCGTTTTCTGTTGTGCATTGCCCAAGTATTGAAATAGGAACTCTGAGATGGAATCTGGGTTTGAGTGTGTGGTTATCTCTGTTCAGTTGTTCTGATGCCATTTGGGTATCCTTTGTCATGGCAGCAGTGATAAATAAACACCAAATATATCAAATTATGGGGAAAAAAGTATATCCATGTGGAAACTTTAAGGGTGCAAGAGAAATGATACAATGCAACTTATGAGGAATGCATATGTGTAAGAACTACGTGTCCTTTTTTTCTTATCAGCGGATGATGTTTTTGAAACTGTAAGTGATCGTGAACTGAGGCAAATCTTTGAGGGGCAGAATCGAATTCATCTTGAAATCAAACAGCTTAATAGGCAATTGGACATGATTCTGGATGAGCAGAGACGATACGTCTCTGCAGTCACAGATGAGATTGCTAAAAGAGGCGCTGGTGTTCCGGGTCAACAAGGACAGGTAAATAAAAAAACCAAAACACTGTGATTGATAGCTCAGCCTAATTTCAGCAGCATGATCGATTTGCTTTTTCCAAGATATGTTGATCTTTTTCTCCGCCCCCCTTTCCCCTCGCCCTGCCAGGTTTCCCAGCAAGAGATTGAGACAGTTGTGAAAACTCAAGAAGAGGTCATTAGACAAGTAAATGAAATAAGGTAAATGTTTTCTAAATATTAAGGCTGTGTTTTGAATTTTGTATTATTTCCACCTTTTAAATCCTATTTATTATTTCAGTAGGAGAATATTGACAAACTTGAAATTTCTCTGTGTCAGTTCCTTAGTGATGACTCTCCGCATACATTTAATTTCTATAGTGAAGTAAGTTCATGTCCCTTAGGGTGGCTAAGCCCCCTAATGTGCCCTTTTTGGTTTTTTAATTATGAGATTCCACTTGAACAGGTAAGTCCAGTCCCTCTGAAAACAGTCAGTTTCTGCTAATGTGGTAACCTGCTACCTCATAGAAAGTTGTTGCTCTGATTTTGGAGTATTGATAACAACATGAGCATAAATACCGTGGATTTATAGCTAGTGAACCTAAAAAAAAAAAAGGTGTATCGGAGTGTCTTGTCCATATACTCAGTCTACTCCTGATATAGTGATTACATGAGTTTATTATTAATAGAACATCATGAATAAAATATATAATATTATATGAGATATATTTGAGGTTTTGTTTAATGTAAACAACCTATAAAGGCATGTAAGTAATTCTGAGTAGTCTGTACAAATGAAAATGTCTGTGCATGTCATTAGTTGCTGAGATTTATTGCTTATTCTTCTAAGTAGTATTTTTGCATTTTTAAAGTTGTTCACTTGTTTCTTCAATATAGACATATATTTTTGTCTTTGGCTTTTTTCCCTAATTTTGCTATGACTGCCTAAAGCTCATGTATTATTGCTCCATAGTGGTCTGTTAGCGTTACTGATTTGTATATCGCAAAAAGTATTTACAGTTTTATGTCAAGTCTCTCAGAATTGCAGTGTGTACAGCCCTGGTTAAAGGGCTGGAGCATTCGTTGTACAGGGAGAGGCTGCGGGAGCTGGGGTTGCATAGCGTTGAGAAGAGGCTCGGGGGCATCTTATCAGGGGGGATAAGTACCTGATTTTGGAGGTGGTGAGGGTGATAAACCCAGAGCCAGACTCTTCTCACTGGGACCCAGTGACAGAATGAAAGGCAACGGGCACAAATGGAAATACAGGAAATTCTGTGGAGATATCTGAAAAGAAACGTGTGAGGGTAGTTGAAGTGTGGAATAGGTTGGTTGACCAGGAAGGTTTTGCAGTCTCCATCCTTGGAGATACTGAAAGCCCAACTGTGACTAAAATTCCTTGGTTTGTTAGGTGCTAAACCAGATTGTCATACAGTACTTAAGGGGAGAAAAAAGAAAGAAAGAAAAAAACAACAAACCACACTTTTAATATTAAATTATTGTCACTTACATTGCATAGCGAAGACAGAAATGTGTTGGTTTTTTTTTCCATGTGCCAGTGTATTGCGTAGACCATTTTAGTAATCTTGTCCCTGTTTCTTGTAGGCTAGAGAAGAATGGGAAAACATTTTTAAACTCTACTGTGATAAAACGCCTGTTTGTTATTTACGCATGGGCTGCATGCTGTTACTTAAAAAATACTTCTGTTCTTCTAAGGGTGTGAATGTTTTATAGTCTAATTTTTATTTACTGTGTGAAAACCAGGCCTATCAACTGATTTATCGGTGTCTTTTGTAGCAAAAGATAATCACATTAAAGGAAACTTTGACAGTTGCAGACTTGTTTTCTTGCCTGGATGAACTCAGTTGTGTGACAACCTTGGGTAAATGATTGGAATGTAACTGTACTGCATTAAGACTCCTGGGGGGGGTGTTTGGTTTGGGTTTTTGTCAGAAGACTTTCTGCCGGTTAACTTTCTCAGGAAATTCTGTGTCTGCAGGGACACTTCCAAGTTCCCAAGTGATTAATAATTTTGCTTTTTAAGATGCAGTTTTCAAAATTGGTTGAGAGAGATGCTTTACATTTTTATAATACATTACCAACTGCAGTGAGAAATCTTATCTTGAAGGTGCTGTGCTGCTGAAACGGATTTGAGAAGATTCCTGTGTTTGATAGGAACGTCTGTGTACTGCGCCTAAGTTGCTTTACAGTTGCTATCTTTAGCAGGAATATCTTTAAATTGGTTTAACCCTTCATTTATAGTAGTTAAAACATTCCTTACCTTGGGATTAAAGGAAGGAGAAAAACAACTTGATGCTGTAGTCTATAAGCAGTTGTATTTTTTTTCCCCGTATTAGTTCAAGGGCAGCTCTTGTGATTTATCTAAGTAGGTCAGTTTTTTGCAAAATGCAGATTAGAGTGCTTCCATTTTTGCACTTGTTCTTCCACGAAAGCCTTTATGGTAATATTCTTGACAAATCTTTATACCTTGCAAGCAAATTAGATTTTCTTGTTAACATTGGCAGTCTGCCCTTTTTGTGACTACTTATTAGGTATGTGTTTGCGTAACATCGTCTTAATGTTTTTCTTAGATTAAAGAAATGTTTTATTTATAGATAGAAACGAACAGCCCGCTGTTGTGTTGCTGGTCATCCCGGAGGAAAAGGACTTACTGTCTAAGTAATTTTCTTGTCAAGATTTGTGGATTTCTTAATCGTCTGATTACAGCAGAATCTTGCATGTTCATACAATAGAAACTATCAGCATGGTATTGTTCGTGCAGAAGTAAATGTAAATTAAATTTGATACAGACCGTGTCTATTTAGGGAAGTTATTTTGCTTTTAACAGAGTGGATCAGTCTGGGGGAAGGTGGGTGTGCAGATTTCGGTTAATTACACGGGGATGGTGGTATTAGGAGGGAGAGGAACAAAATGAGTGTCACAGATGTGTTCTAGCACTGAAAATAGTGGGGCAAGATAAACAATGTGGTGGATGTGGATAGACAGAATTACTCTCAGCGTTCGTTAGCCAGCAGTCGTGATGGTGGTTGCATGGGTTTGTGTGGCTTATTTAAGAAAAACAAATCTTCCAGGGAAGAACTTACTTCTAAAATAGGTCGATGTAACACTAATTCAAAGCACAGGTAAATATAAATCAATTTACTTTAAATAATCTGTACAGTGACAATACAAAAATATCATCTCTGGATAACATATATGCTAATTTAAGTTAGGACAGATGAGTTTTTTTGCATTCACTTTTGTATGTGTAAGTTCCAAACCAGAATGTAGAATGAGACAAGGTAGGAGCTGCTGTGATTAGTTTTGTTGGCAGTGGCTTACAGAAGCAAACAGCTGTTTTTTTGGTAACTCCTTTTGATAACTTTGCAATATTGGAAATGAGCTTATTGAGGTAAATGTCGAGAGTTTTGCAGAAATCCGTGGCTAACTCGGCCTGGCCTAGAGCGCAGTACGTTATCTGGAATAATGGGAAATGTGACTGTGGAAAGTGACTGAGGTTTTGTTTTGTTGTTCCTTTTTTCTTACGTGAAATTTATGACTGAAAGTGCTCAAGGCCAGGTTGGACAGGGCTTTGAGCAACCACATCTAGTGCAAAAGGTGTCCTTGCCCACAGCAGGGGCGTTGGACCGGATGATGTTTAAAGGTCCTTTCCGACCCAAACCATTCTGTGATACTACGGTAAATTGCCGACCACTGTACAAAGAGGTAGGACTTCACCTCGAAGGCATCGAAGTAAGCTCTCATCTGAACAAAATGTAAAGTTTTAAGTAAATTAAAAAGAAATCCAAAGGCATACATTTTGATTGTTTATTCTGTTAATAATGAAGAGATTAACATTCACGTGATAAATATTTTAGATATAGAATAATCCTCTTTGCAACTGAAAAGAGACATCACAGCAGGGGAAAATTATATAAACATATTGATTAGAGATTAAGTATTTTTCTCTCATTGACTAGTTCATCTCAAACAAAATTAGTTATGGAGCCTCAACTTTTTACGGATTTAATTTGATTTGTTGTAGAAGCAAAATGAATTCACATGAAGACAACATAAAGTATTATGACAATGCATATGGGAAATGAGTTTCTCGTATAAATGATAATCATGAAACAAGGATGTATCTAAATCTTTTCTTATCCCTAAAGCCTCTTCTTTATTTTTTATTTCTTACATGACTGCTTTTATTTATTTATTTTTCAGACAGCTTTTGGTTTTCTTCAAAGATTGCATTAAACTCTGCTTATCCTAAAGCCTTGGCAAGAGCCTCAGATAAAACACTTGTTTTAGGCTTCATCAGTCGGGCAAAGCAGATGTCTAGCAATAGAATATTTGCCAGATCTTGTTTTCAGCGTGACTTTGGGAGGTGGTGCACTGTACAAATTGAAACTGTCTGCAGAATTAAATATTTTAAAAAATCATACTTTGATTAAGGAATTATTTCTTGATAGGTATTCTTGGAAGCTAGAGAAAATGTTTTCTGCCTGTTGGGGCAGCTATGTATTTCAGATTAATTTTAATGGACTAAAAGGCGTCCAGAATAACTGCTGTTTGTAGAAAAGCTGTTCTCTGCTGAAAGATGTTTTGTTGTTTGTCTTGTTTCAGAAATTCCATGGCTGATACTCTGAGGCTGATCAGTGGAGCTCAACATCCTGGCTCTGCTGCAGGAGTCTATGAAACAACTCAGCACTTCAATGACATCAAAGAACACCTTCATGTCGTGAAGAGGGACATTGAGCATTTAGTACAACGAAATATGGTAATTTATGTGCTGGTAGTGTAAAGCATGACTGTAATACTTCTTTATTTGGCTGTTAGTGAAAAGCTAGGATGAGCCAGCATGCAATTTACGGAGCAATTAATCCTTCATTAAGCTGCTTCGGTAAAACTGCACTGCCTTGACCTAACTGCATGATCTGTGTCTTGATGAGAAGTTTTGCACAAAGAGCATGATTTTTAGTCTAATTTCCTGTGGAAACAAGGTCAAGCAATTAGGTTTTCTGGGTGCTTTTTTTGTGTTTGTCCCCCTACTTAACAGCTCCATACAGAGGAGGTTCTCTATTGCTTCTGCACAGAAGGGAGAGCTTTAATCAGGGGAAACTCGGGCAGGCTCCGCTTAAGGTCTCCAAGTGTGAAAGATGGCTGCGGTCGCGTTCGGGAGCACCTTAGTCTAGCCTAGGTTGCAATTAAGCTGAATTAGCTTGCGATCCCATAGAAGGGTCTTGATTTCTGGGTTGATTTACCAAAGGTGTATTGTTTCCCCTGTAATGCTCAAATTAACAGCAGTCAGTTTGGCTGAGAAACATAAAGGTGACAGGTGAAAGTGAGACGGTGAGTAAGATTATGATTTTTCAGGGTAGCGTCACTTCTGTCTGTTTTCTGCTTGTATTCTGATTCTTAGATCGTGTTGCAAAGACCTTGTTTTGTTTCTTACGTATGACAGTCTGTCCGTGGCATGTCTTGTTTGCTCTTTTCTCAAATACTGTTTTTTGTGTTTTTTAGCCATCTAGTGAGAAATCAAAGTGTCCAGACTTGCCACCATTTCCATCGTGCTTATCTACAATGCACTTCTTCATATTTGTAGCGGTGCAAACAGTGTTATTCATTGGTTATATCATGTATAGGTAAGTATCTTTTTCTTTAAAGACAACAGGGCAAATGATTTTAGAACTTCTGACTGGAAATGCAATTGCAATGGTATGATTATGTTAATCTTCTTTAAAGCAAGCAATCATTCAGATTGGAAGAGACCTTGGGAGGTCTCTAGTTCGGCCTTCTGCTCAAAGCAGGGTCGACACTGAATCAGTCAGACCAGGTCGCTCCGTGTTTAGAGTGGTCAGGTCTTAAAACCCTCCAAGAATGGAAAATTCACCACTGTTATGGACCACATTGGAAATGTTTAATTGTCATAACAAAGTTTTTTTTTTGTTCTCGGGATGTTTCGTGGGAACCTGCCCTGTTTCAGTTTGACTGTTGTGTCTCTTTCTTGTGATGTGCATGTCTGTAAGAAAACTCCTCAATAACGTCTTGTGGGTATTAGAAAGCTGCTGTTAGACCCCTTGAAACCTTCTTTTGTCCAGGATGAACAAGCCCAGTTCCCTCCCTCTCTTCTCTTGAGGCATGTGCTTCAGCTCTTGACTACCATCCTTGTGGTCCTCTGCTGGACTTACTGAAGTTTATTGATATCTTAACAAAATCTGATGTGATTTGATTTTAATTACTTTTTTTTTCTATGCTTACCTACAAGCTACTTATCCCACTTCACAAGTTCCTCAGTGAACATTTTTATGATGCGTATCCCTTCATCCCTGTCCTACATAAGATATTAGTAGTGTATGGACTTCTCCCCCTGCCCTAAACTAATTGGCGTGTTTTCTCTGCTTTCGTCCTCCTCATTGTAATGTCATAATGTTAAAATTAAATCTGCGGTGATGGAAAGGAAAACCTGTTGAGAGTAAGGACTGGCTTGCCTGGTCTTCCCTCCTGCTGCTTGCACACACTAATCGGGATAAGGAGTAGGGACCAAAATAGCTGCACTGCCCTTCAAAGAGAAGATGCTGTTTGCTACCCTGTGGAAGGATAACTAGTATTAATATAAGACCAGTGCTGCTGATAGCACTAACTGCTATTGTGTGTCTGCTCCTCCACAAAGTGGAGAGAGTGCATTTCTTACCTATGTCACGTTATGCCGTCAGCTGGAAAGACGGCTTCCAAGACAAATGAGGAGCTGGTCCCCTCCAGCTCTTTTTGGTGCCCTTGTGATTCCAGCAGCTGTGTGTGGCTGATCCACAGTACCTCTGTCCACTAAGAAAATAAATGTGTTCTGTGCCAGAGGGAAAAGGAAATCCCGTTTCAAGTAAATTCTTTCACTGCTTAGTTGCATGTATTTCCTTTCCTATGATGATCTTTAGGCCAATCAGATACTGAGAAGCTTTACAAAATTTTAGTTAAAGTATTTTAAAAATCAGTTTGTATGTTCTTTCACAGTTTCTGGCTTCTGTCCAGAATGTTTTGTTTCCTTCTGTGTCTGATGCAAAATTGGAACTATAGTGATGCTACCGATGTCGTTGTAAACAGAAAAAAATTATATCCTGGTTTTGTGGGATGACTTACATTTGGTTTTCCGAAGTCTCTGTTGACAAGGAAGGGAATATTTTAACCCCCAAATAAATGAAATATTTATTTAAACCAGTTAGCTAGTTTTATACCATAAGTACTTAATGAATTCTCTTCTGGTTTTTCTTTCAGGAGTCAACAAGAAGCAGCAGCCAAAAAGTTCTTTTGATGACCTGTTCCTTTTGTGTGTACATAACAGCAGTATGTATGCACAGAAAATTATACGTTTCTGTAAATGAGGGAAATTTTAGTGTTTGATATTCTTCAATATTGTAAATTATTGGATTTTGTTAAACAAAATAAGTTCTCATTTAAACTGTTAATGCTAAAGTTAAAAACGGACTGGGGAGCAGCAGAGCAAATGCTGGATAGGGGAAGACTGCAGACCCTATCCAGGTCTGTGTGTTCAGCTTTCTCATAAATGCTGGAAGGCAAATGCCATCTTCCTCCTCTCTTCTTAAGATTCCCGAGGAGGGAATTGAAACACCCAGGTTTGGTTGTTGTTCATAGTGAGAATTGCAGATGGATAATTTGTGCAGAAAGCTTGCCATTAAGTGTCCTGAGATAGCAGTTTGAAAAAACAAAAGCAAACAAACAAACAAAAAAACCCCAACCCCAAACAACTGCTTTTCTCTATTTTTTTTTTTTTTGGGGGGGTGGGTGTTAAAAGCTTGTTACAAACACTTCATTTCTTTACCACTTGGATTTAACAGTTTAAAAATTATTTAGTTAATTCTAACTCTTCATGAAATACAGATTTAAACACTTCTTAACATGTGGACACAAAGACAGGCCTTTAACAGCCTGACTGTTGATACCTGATGTAGAAAACAAACTATACAGAACAAGGAAATAAAAACTTGTCTCCTTATTTTGGGTTTTGGTTTTAGGCAGTGAAAGAAAATATGATGAAGTAGTTTCTTCAAGTATATTGTGGGACTAATTTCTTTTTTGTAGTTTCAAGTCTGTCTGTAATTTTGTTTGGAGATCTGTAGAACTTCTTCAGCAAAGGTGTCATCACTTTACAGCTCTTCAAATCTGATTTTATTAAGCATGTGTTTAGTGTATGAATATGTCTTTACTTTTATAAAGCTGTCTTGTGTCTTTCATGTATCAAATACAGATGCTTTGATTTAAATCTTGACACGGCAAGTATCCTAAACTACAGATACTGAGTTTTAACCCATTTCTTCCCCAGCTGTTGCTCCAGACATGTTTGTTAACCCAGCAGCTATTGTAGAATCAGTTTTGTGTGTCAATTCCTGCTTTAATTTCAAAAGCATAAGACTGAACATGTGGTTTCGACACTGCTTATCAGGTGGACACTTGCTTCAGGAAAGAAACAAAGCAGATAGCCCAAATTAGGAATGTGAAATGAATTCATTTTGCCTTGTTTACATATCTGTGGTAACTTTGTCCTTGAGTTGTTTGTGTGTAGAGTTAGAATAGGGGGTTTTGGGTTGTTTTTTTTTAATTCTATAAAATACACAAATGCATCAGGATATTTCACTTTTAATAATTAAATCTCTTTGTCTGAATCTGCAAAAATTATTTGGAATCTAGCATACAAATACTGCATTCCTACAGTCTACTCCCTTGGAGTGCAACACGTGCTGCCAAATTCGCTGTAACGAAGAACACTTCAGTATTGTGCCTGTCATTTTGGAGAAATGATCCATCTATGCAATATACTTTGTTATTTCAAATACAGTGTCCAAAAAGTGGATGTCTGTGCTATACCAATAAAACGATACTACCTACACACCTATTTACATAGCCGCAGTATGTAGTATACTGTAAGTGGTATAGCTTTATAGATTAATTTCTAAATTTGAGAAGATTGTGCTGTACTGATTGGAGAAACTACTGCCTCAAGCTAATCTTGCTGGATAAATAGGGTAAATCGATGAAGAAAACGTCTCGGATAAGCCAGAATAACACATAGGCATGTATCCATTCAGTTCTTTCAACACCAGCAAATATTTACAGGTGCCTTGAGTCTAAGCTACGGCAACCCTGACTCTTCTAACTAAACTTACTATATTTTCTTATCTTGTCCTGAAGATGTACGGTGGTGTTCCTTTCAGCTGCAAGCCTTCCCGCAGGAGCGCAGCGCTCGCGCACAGCTGCCTCTCGCAGGGCAGGCTCTGCGGGACCCTGTGTACCGGAGGGCTGGCGGTTGCGTTTTGATAAGTAGGTGTGTCTGCCTGGCGTAAGAGGAACAGCTCTCGTGTATCAGTTGGAGGAAGGCTGTATTTTTAGTTACTGTGAATTTATCCAACCATAACTATGTTTTAAAGCTGGAGCAGCCCGTACTTTTGTGGGTTTTCTCAGAAAAAAAGAGAAGGCTGGGGATGGGGTCTGGGGACAAACTTGAACCCACAGTTGTACGTTCGGTATGAGGCTCAGCCTGTGTGTTTATGCTGCTGATAGATCTGACGCACCTCCCACCTGCGGCTGGGAAACTCTTGTATTAGGGAGCAGGCGGTCTAAAGCGTACCATCCAAAAAGTGATAACTTTGCTTCATGCTTCATTTCACAGTCGTCTCTCCTTGGAACTTCCATAATTGCCTCGTCACTTACTGGATCAAAGGAAAGCTCCCAATTGCCCACCTCAAATTTTGTCCTCTCTGTTCTTGAAGTGGTAGCGACAAATTTGGACTTTAAGAATATTTGTCATTCGATGCAGCCTCCTGTTACGGCTGGCTACTAGAAGTTTCTTTCAACACTGATAGCGGGTTTGGTTCTTATCAAGTAAGATTTCTGGACTAGGAGGAGAAGAAGTCTTGGAATACGGTTTGACAATATGGGGGAGGGGAACAAGTCTAATCATTGTATTTGAAGTGTGGATGATAAGAAGCAAATATTTGGCAGCGACAAGAGAATCTCCTTGTACTGGTCAGGGTTTATTAAATACACCGTCACACCTGAATCTTTCAAAAGTGAAATTCACAATGTGGTTTATAAATTACCTAACTTCCTGTTTGAAGAAAATTTGACATTTATCAATGCATCAATTACTGTAACACTGAAGACTGTCTACTGTCTTTTTAAATTCAAACAGCTGACATTTTCATATGTTTGTTTCTGACTAATGTAAATTGACACTTGGAGTTCAGAGATAACCTTATTTGAATAAAGATGCATATTTTTAGTAAGCTTTTTTCTTTTAATTTGGTACGTGTCCATGAAATCCAAGCAAGCGTATTCGAAGTGTTCGTTACCCTTTGTTGTTCAGAGAGTTTGAACGGTTTTGGGTTCAGTCCTACCTGGTACCAGAGGGTTAATGGCATTAAGAGGTTGAGGCTCCGCCTGTGTCGGGGGCAGATGGGCGCCGTTGGTCAGGAGGATACGCTGAATCCGGCCTCGGCTCATTCTGTGCAAAGGGATTATATCCCCCGTGTCGCTGTCTAATGCGAGTGACTAACCTAAAAGTAAGAGATTCGCTCAAAATTTTGTGTTAAGAGTATCAGCCTTGCCATAAGCATCAGACACTTAGGGTCAAACGTAAAGTAGTATGTCAACTTCTAAGCCTCTTCACAGCAAACCGAGTTGCGTGCTGGCTGATGGGAGTATCCAAAGTACCTCCTTTTTCTGAGCTGAAGATTGCCTGTATCTCTGAAGTTCTTCCTCCAGATTCCCCGAACCCCTGGGTGCTCTGCTCGTGTTTGCTGGAATACAACGCGCCTACCCAAAACAAGTCAGGCTGCGTCTCCTTGGGTTTTTTGTGTTTTGGTTTTTTTTTTCTTTTTATTGTTCTGTCCAGTAAGCTGTGTGTGTCTGTGGTAACCTCCTGCAGGAAGAGTGAGAATTCCCTCATTGACCATCATTTTCGCACAGCCAGGAGCAATTTCTCTAAGAGAAAGCCCTAAAATATTTGTTTCTCTCTTTCTGTGCAAGTGATGTAATGTTCCAACTTACATAACAGGTGACAGCCTCTTCTAGATGGATGAGGGGGGGTGGTGGTCTTGGGCCTCTCAGAACACAGATACTTTGGAATTACGTGGCTGGAGTTGTCGCTGTGACTGTGTTTTGGGTACGTAGTCTCTAAAAAAGGCTGGAGTTTGGGTGCTTGCCTGCCTGTAGCATTTTTGTGCTGGCGTTTCTGTGAGGCTTTTAGATTTTTGCTCTTTGTGATTTGCCTTTTTTGAGACTGAGTTCTGCCCGGGGGCCGGAGGTGCCCATGTTCCTCAGGTTTGGAGCACAGGCTTTTTTCGTATCGCCCAGCTCCATCAGACAAAGCAGGAACTGAGCCTTTAATTTTGATTTCACGTAAGCTAGAGGGAAAGGACATTGAGTTCAAGCAAAGCAAGTGCCAACGGGAGTACTTAATTAGCAGCTGTCTGTATGTTTCCATTAAGCCTGTGATCCCTGTAATCAACAAAAAGTGGTAAGTGGTTTTTAACTTCGATATAGGCGGTAGTTAAAGCACCTGTCATGAATGGGAATTACTCTGGAGGTACTGGTCCCTGTTGACACCCAAGGTAGTTGCTTAAAACTTGATGCTTTAGGTACCCTGTAAGCAATTGGTTCCTCATCAGTCTGAGTGTTTGTTCATTATTTGTATGCACAGATCTGTGATAAATACCTAAACCACAACTAAGTGAGCAGTTCACTCGCTGGCTGTGTCGTGTCTTCCAGACTTTCGTCACAAGTCTCTCTGGTGTTTCCCAGCAGCTTCCAGTGCCAATATGGCCAATAGCTTTTACAGCACTTTTTGTTGTGTTCGATTTTTGAATCTAACACTAGAAAGCCTTTTGCTGTTAGGAAGGTTCGTGAGACCTCTCAGGTTCTCGGCAATCCCTTCCCGAGCCAGTTTTCAGCTTTTTTCCCTTCTCAGTCCATTCGGTGAAAGCATCTCTCGTAGGCGGAGGGTGGTGTTAGCCACGCTTCTGTAGGGGTCGAAGCCTACAGCCAAGGCTTATACCCAGAGTTCGGGAAGCTTCTCTTCAGGAAAGACCAATAGCACGGGGTTTAACAGATAAACTTACAATATGCTTTGAGAAGGCCGTGAGACCTGATACTGGAGAGAACAGTGCTGCGTGTCGTATTTGGGAGGCGCACGGCGCAGACACGCTGGTGCTCCCTCTTCCAGTCGGGAGAATTTTCGATAAAGATGAGCCAACCGCTGCAGGCGGGCTGGAGAGGCGTTTGGCGCTAAGGAGCGGTGCTGTGGGGCAGCACTCCAACATTTAATCAGGTGTCTGTCAAAGCGCACAGAAAATGCGAACAATCAAAAGTTGCATTTATCTGCTCTTGAACTTCTCCCGTAGTGAACCAGGGAGGGCTTTGGGCGTAGCAGCGTCCGCCTGGCTTTGCCGGGCCCCTGTGGAGTAACCCCCGGGGCAGGAGCCGGGATACCTTACGTGTAAACTTAATGCTGGAGTTTCAGGTTTTAAATTTTGCCAGGTAACAAATTTCATTTAATTTTATCCATTCAACTTCAGACTAATGCATGCTCAAGTTTAGCATTCTCTGCTTAAACATCAGACAGCTAACCCAAATTTGTGATCCCTGTTCCGTTAGCCGTTTGGGCAAGTACAATGGAGTTTTGGTAGTCGAGGTCAGAGTTGGTCAGATGTAAAAAGTTGATTCTTCCTACAAATTCGTGCAACTTATGCATAGTTCTGAAAGCGCACAGTGATTGTAAAAATCAATTTTGATTTAAGAAAAATGCTTTCTGGGTATTTGTAGCATATCAGAGTAGTTTTGTTGTGATTTGGAATTTATGCTTCTGTGTGATACTCTATTTCAAAAAGAAATTTAAAATTTCTTGTTTAATCACTAATAATCCAGGATTACAGAACCTCCTGCTTTTTTTTTTAAATAGTAACAGGTCTGCTTTAATTAGAAAGGCTCTAATACAGATTAAGGCATTAGGCAAACTGGAATCCTCCCATCTCTCAGTGAAATTATGAGAGTGTTGGGAGAACCATTTAGATAATCAAAATTACAGTGTGTTTCATTAAGGCACGCACCGTCAGTGATAGGATAAATGCTCAAGCCCCCAAATCATGAACTTGTGAGACCTAGCAGGTTATTTTCTTTCCCAAAATAGTCTATGATCTAGGTAGCAGATCCTGCACGTCTTCACCTGGATAGAGCTGGTGGGGCTAATGACAGGAGTAAAAGTGTGAAAGACGGGGCCCTACACAGGCAGTCCACAACCAGAAGGCATCAAAGCTGTGTTACACACATAGAATCAGTCAGATTCGTTCATCCTTTACTGACAGGTGAGAATACAAACAGTAGGTATTCTGTGCAGCACCGGTCAAAGTGGTGATCTACACGGACACAGCCTGGGGAAGAGCTGAAATAAACACTACGGAGTGAAAAGTTGGAAAATGCCATTTGCTTTTTTTGTGATTACTTTCTTGGGGCGGAAAAAAAAAAAGTAATGCCCCATTCATCTGTGAGACAAACCAGCCATGTGAGAAGTGGATGAAGGAAAATCATTCAATATGCTTTCTGTCCAATGTGATAAAATATAATGGATAAAAAGGGTTGGGTTTTTTGCTTAATGAAGAATTCCAGTTTTCAAATCTCATTTGATTGTGTAAATCCAAAGGAGTTTTCTCCTCAGTAGCCCAAATTTTACAACTTTACTATGGCCATTTAGTCAACCAGGTTTTTAATTCAGATCTGTTGTGGTCCAGGGAATGTTTTCATCTCTGTAAAAGTGAGAGTTTCGAGACTGAAGAAGTCAAAATGCTATTGCACACTATAATTGATTTTTTTGTGTGTGTATGTAAAATTAGCTTAAGGTATTAATATAAAAAGTAGGTAGCTGCATCTAATGATTTTTTTTTTGGAGTAATCTGAACCATCTGCCTCTAGATATTAAGGAGTTCACTCTTTAATCCAGATTATGGCTGACAAACTGGTTTTGGCATTCACGTTTCACTAGCATTGTGCCCTTGAGGAGCTGATGTGGCTGTAGAAACTCTCTTGCTTACAATTGTTGGTTTTGAGAACGGTTTTGGTTTGGTTTGGCTTTCTCGTAGTTGTTTTCTTATAGCTCCTTTTTTCTTGAGAAGATGGCCTTTCTAATGAAAAGTATGTTGAGCAACCAGGTAAAGAATTTGGGACTTGGAGGTGGAGGGGAAGAAAGCAAAGAAGAAAGCACTCCTTCTGATCCAGCAGCAGCTGCAGGAATGACCAGAGAGGAGTATGAGGAATATCAAAAGCAAATGGTTGAGGAGAAGTGAGTACCTGTTCCCTTGTTATCGGTATGGGGTTGATTCTTGGTAACTTTGTGCAGATAAAAATAACCCGAGAAAAAGCCAAACACTCAGCTCTCTTCCCTTTTTTTTTTTTAAAGCAGACAAATCTTTGATAAAGAGACTTTCCAAAATAAACGTTCACCGACTGCAAATGATAAAATATTATGCGTCGTCCCCCCCGCAACTCTCCCCTACACTTTCCCGATATCTCCACACCTGGATATGCTGGATGCATTCCTAGTTGATGTTACTTTATCTATCAATTTTTTCCATAGGTACAAAGCTGTTTGTAGTGCAGGAGTTAATTCGGAAATGTGCATGATTTGTTCTCCAAGAACTCCATGTGGAGTACACTTTCAATACATAATCTTTTATTTGTCCACATTTATTATGGCAGACATGAAAAAGTAATGAGTGCTATGTTAAATGGATTATATTTATCTAGAGAAAAGTTTTAAGATTTTTTTTGTAGTAGCATTTTTAGTTATTTTTTTTCTAAAATCTACTAAGTAAAGCAGAACTTTTCAACTGATTAAATCTCAACTTTATTTTGTCTGTAATTATAATCTTCACCACTTGCTGTGTTGAAGTATCAAAACAGAAGTAAAATAAACAATGTGTAGGAGTTCAAATCATGCATAATTATAAATAAAACAGTTGACTTTTAAATCTCAAATGCATCTGTTCCTCTAATGGTCAATTACATAATGGTTGTGTAAATCCTTCATGTAAGGTGATTATGGGTGAAAGGTTAATGACTGACGGAATTTGAGGTATCCAGGTCTGTATTTAGCAGCAGCCGTTTCTATCATAAAACCCAGAATAGGTATCATTTGGTTTGGAATAAAATACAGAATGTTTTGCTGTGCATTTTGTCAAGGGATGTTTAAAAGAGAAATAACCACCTGCTGGCAGGGGGATGCTTTATTGAGGCTGGGATAGGGAAAATACCCGGAAAAAGAATTATTTCTATAATGTTTTCAAGTGTGGCACATGTCCGTTGCGTGCTGAAGTGTATTGAGGAATCAGTGCAGGAGTACTTCTGAAAGGAGAGTTTGGTACTACCATAGGAACGTCTGAAGTACTTTCAAAGAGGAAAAAATCAGCCCAGGACAGTGCACGCTGGTGTGGTTATGTGAATGTGTGTCAGAAACCTTTTGCACAGGCAGAGCATGCGTCTCAGGGCTCTGGATTTCAGCGGTACAGGGGTGGAGATCAGGGAGGCAGAAGTGCCTTGCTGGAGTCACGCGCAGGCAGGGTTTGGCCTTTGATGCACGACCGTCCTGGTTCTGGGTTCCTCTCAAGTTTTGGGTTTGGAATTTCGGGGTTTGTGGGTTTTTTTTTGTGATTAAACCCACAGAAACGCACAGTTTGCTGTTTCTGAGGAAAATGCGTCATAGGCAGGACCCAACAGGTGGGTTGTGCTGGCGGTCTCCAGAATTTGCTTCCAGCATCACGAGAGTTTGAGCACGAGGGGACCACCAGGGACCACCCGGTTGTGCTGCACATCGCAGGCTCTTGGCTGTCACGCAGCTACTCTTACACCCGTGTCCTCTTCCTACAAAGCTTCGTGTTCCAGGGAACAATTAGATCCTCCAGAACAAAAAGGTGTAAGATTAGGCCAGATACGAGGGCCCAGGCGATGGCGGGAGACTGAGTGAGTTTTGCCAGATCTTCCCGTGACACCAGGACGAGCGGAAAGCTCAAATGTCCCGGAGCAGAAAATCCCCTCCTGCCCCTCGCCTCGCGGGGCACCTGAAGGGGTCTGCGGGAGCGCTGCCTGCGCTGCCCCGTGGGAACACGTCCCAGTACCGGCCATGGCTGCGAACAGCTCCTCGGGAGGAGGAGTGGGCAATGGAAGAGGGAGGGTGAGAAAGGGAGGGAAAATATGCCGGAAAGGCTCAAGAAAAAAAAATCTCTTTCCAATCTTCCCATCAATGACTGGATGAAAGAAGTTTAAGATGACTTCCAGTTAAGGTGAGCCTTCACTACTGTCTACTGTTGGAGATGGGTCTCCAGGATAGGTAAACTTTTGTTCTGACCCAGAAAGACCGTTCTGCCATTGTGCGTGTGTGGTGTTACGCTGCCAGGATGTCATGTTTGTAGAGCAGGAGCATTGGCAGGCAGCCGTGGCTCTGCAAGTGCCCCAGTGGAATAAGTGTAACTTTTCCGTTCCACTTACTGGAATTGTTCATTGTTACAGTGAGCAATAACAGCTCCTTCAGGTACAAACTCCAGACAAATAGCATTGGCTTATCCTTCATTCCCCACAGGGCTCAAGGGAACAGTCTGAGAACAAACTTGGGGTACAGGGGTTCCGGCCCCTTCGCATCCCTTTAGAGACAGGGCTCCTCCTCTGCCTTTGGGCAGGTTACACAGCTTTGGGAATAACTCCTGCCTGTAGCNAAAAAAAAAAAAAAGAGAGAGAGAGAAAAGTGTTTTATTAGTATCTTGAAGAAGCATTTTTTCTGATTTCCAGGATGGAAAGAGATGCAGCATTCGCACAGAAAAAAGCAGAGCGAGCCTGTCTGAGGGTTCATCTGAGAGAGAAGTACAGACTCCCTAAGGTAAGCCTGTAGTTCGTGATCTCATCTACTTCAGTGAAACAAACTTTGAAACAAACTGACTGCCAACGCAGAGTTCTGAAAATGGCAAATTCCCTTCGTTAGCGGGATCCCCACGGCAGCTCAGTACAGAAATGGAGGCGGCCGGAGCCATGGTTCTCCTGAGCGGCTGCTTTGTTTAGACCCTTTCTCCTCTGCTCAGTAGATGAATCTCATGGAAAGGTTCTCGTAATCCCTCTCTGTGCGGTCAGATCTGAAAGAGGTGACCAGGCAAGCTGAGTGTCTGATCCGATCCTGTCTCACAGTTGGCATATGTTCTTAACTTACCAACGTGCAACAGTTAAAAAAGCCGCAAGCAAATAAGCGACATCCCTGAAACTCCTCTACAGGTTGTATGTCTGACTTCTGCTGAACTTCTGCAGGCTCGTTTTTGCTATCTTCTCCCAAGAGGTGCAAGCAAACTGCCCATTCTGGTTTTGTCAGTGCTTCTGACACTGTTTGTCAAATATCCCCAGGAAAACCAAAATATAAACAGACGGCTTCAAGCAACAGAGAAACTTGAGGTTTGTTAAAAGCAGGCAGCAGCTGCAATAGCTTCTGGATCATGACAGAAAGCATAGTTAGTATTTAGGTTGATCGTGTGTTCCTGACATAAAAACACACGGATACAAACAAGGACAGCTCTCTGCTGTATTTAAAGTGTTTTCCTGGTTTAGAGGGAAGACTTGCTCCTCAGTTTATTTTCTGATCGTCCTCCATGTTTTCAGGGATTTAACTGCAGAATTCTTGTTTATCAAAGGTGTCTCATAGTACAGGCTTTAGTACTAAGCCTATACTAAACATCCACAGATCTTGCCTATTAATTACATAAATAAATAAAAACGTAAAAGAAAAAAAGTTTTGAAACTTAAATATCCTGGCGATGATTTCCCATCGCAAGGTGGTGATGCTTCTACCATGAAGAAAGCTGGTGTCTCTTCTAGGACTGAGGGCTGGAATCGGAGTGAGCTAAGGGAGTGAGAGCCAGAGAAGGATTCTGCGGAACAATCAGGGAAGATCAGCCCACAGCAGAAATTATTAAGTGAAATCTCAGCATTCATTTTAACTGCAGGATCACTATGAAGGTTTCCCTATGGCAGTCTCTTTATGGGGGTGAATCAGGAATGTTCTCAGCTCAGTGCTGTCGGAGGTGGCTGTTAAACAGTGTACGGTACACCAGGGGCAGCGGGTCTTTACCCAAGAATTCTAAACTATTTTGAATTACGAATTGCCAAACTTACTGAGGCATGTAGTCTGTCATTCAACCTCAGAAGATGAGAAATGTGAAGACATTTTCAAAAATGGCTCCAAAAAATGTGCAGGGAGCAACAAATCAGTAACTGACTACTGCAAGGGAAATGAGGGAAAACTACTAAAGATAGTTAGCAGATATATGGGCAAAAATTATATGATGATGATGAAGAGAAATAAGATTTTTTTGTACCAGAGAGCTCAGCCTTTTAAATCTATTAGCATGCTCTGAAGGGATGACTAATCATAAGGGTGAAAATTATTAGTTCTATTTTAAAAAAACAACAAAAAACAAACAAAAAAAAACCCCAAAACAAAACCCACAAACCAAAAAACATTGGTTTTGGTTGCATCCATTCCTGAACTTGAGTCTATGTAGGCAGTGAAAAAAAGCTTATTTCCGGAAAGTCTTTGAGACTCAGGTTTGCGTAGGCTCCTTATTCATAGGTTGTTAAAAGGTTACGTGAGTTCTCCCAGGAGTAACTAATCTTAGAACGGTGATGGTTTATGTGCTGTTAAACTGCTCTTAGCCTGGTCGCTCCTTCATTGCTTATAAGAGATTTCTAAAGAGATTTATTTTTCCAGCTCCGTTAAGATGTCCTTCGCATGCAGTTATGTCCAATATGACTTCAGTGACTTGCTGAAAATTTACCGTTTGAGCAAACGCCTCCTGGAAACAATGGCTGTACCTGGGGTTCTCCGGTTGCTTTTCACTTTGCCGGCGGTGGTGTGACCGTCTGATCTCTGCTCTCTCTGTCTTTTTCGTTCTGTCTCCTGCGGTCAGCAGAGCTCAGGGCTTGCTGGTTCATTAGTCACATGAGAATACGGAATTCTTTGTGTTTTGGTGGCCTTTTTTTCCTATCACCCAGCTTCCAAATAGGATGAACTGAGATATGTTTAAGTAAGGGCCTGTGTCCCTGCTCCGTGGCACAAACCTGCCAAGGTGTTCCGGTGCTGGGCGCCAAGGGATCTCCAAGGGATCTCCAGGGAACCGAGAGCCTGTATCGCCCTGTGAGTGTGAGCCCCGGTAGACAGTAGTCTGATTATTTTATCAGTGTAATTAAAATATCCGAGCAGTAAATGGCTCGCGTTTCCCAGACCCCTCTGTCCCGGGATGATGGCCCCGCTCAAGGTTGAGCTCTATCCGTGCCATTTTTTTAGGCTATATTAATTAAGCAGCGGTAATGAAATCAACTATCAACAGGGATTTCGATGCATTCAGAATATGGAGGGCTAACACGTGAATAGTGCCCCGGGGTTCGCTCCCGATTGCTGGGGGTTACTGCCGCGGCGCTGACCCGGCGGCAGGGCACCGGCAGGCAGCATGAGCCCGGCCGGCCCCTGCCTCCTTCGGTCCCCGCTCGAGGAAAGTCGAGGGAAGCGTCTTCCCAGGAGCTGTCAAACCGTGCGATGTTAGCGCTGGGAAGGGGTTGTCCGAGTCTGAAATACCGATCGCATCTTCCAGCACCGACGGGAGGAAGGCGTTATCCTGAAGGGAGGACGGAAAAGGCAATGTTGCACAGATGGGCTCTGCCGCCCGAGGGCTGCCGTTGTCCTCCTTTGGGCTGTGTCCTTCGCTGGCCGACAGTTACCTCAAAACTTTTTTTATCTGAATTCACCTGAATACTGGTTTTAGTTGGATGAAATAAGTTGTGCTATAAAAGCCAGCCCAAAGTTGCCGGTGGAGTAGTTGAAGATGAGGAAAAGAGCTTTGCAAACATTTATTTTTATTGTACTATTCTGCAGGCTTTAAAATAAGCTAAATTTTCTCTTGGATTGTTTGGGGGAAGTTATTAATAATATTTTTAATGAAAAGTTTATAACAAGTCTGTTAAAAAACCTAAACCCACCGCTTTGTAAAAGTGTTATTTTCTGGAAACAAAGATTTCCAATAGTGACTGTAAAAAAACCAAAACCACCACCAACAACAACAAAAAACCAACCAAAAAAAAAAACCCACAAAAAAACCCCCCAAACAAACAAAAACCCCCAAACACAACAACAAAAAACACTAACTATTACTTTAAAATAGTTGGAGCTTTTTGATGTTGTCAAATTTTGATGTGGTAAAATATCACACTGATGTTTTTCTACAGAAACAGGTTTTTGTGTGTAAAACTTCTGTCAAACCTAACTGGCAATGTTAGACCTCCTCACACAAATGATTTGTTCTTGCCTTTTTGAACTGAGTGGGAAGGATTTAACCTGGCCAAAGATACCAGATATATTTTGCATCTTATCCTTGATCTGGAGGGAATTTGAGAGGAGGAGTGGAAGTGTTGGTCAAGATTTCCTAGCGATTTGGTTTCTGTGGCTTTGTGTTTGCTGTCCAAACTTACCTCCTTAAAGTCTGTCTGGTTTTTAGTGGAACTCAGGTAAATGGCATTCAGCGCAAAAGTGTTTCCTTCATATTAAGATGATCTACCCTGTTTTCTTGTACCTAATTTGCATTTTAGATGAACCAAAATACGTTATGCTGGTTGAGGTGGGGTTTTGAGACTGGGACCGGGAGCCCAGTGGAACTCTTGAATTGAAGCAGAAATCCTGGGCTGTTTGTCAAATGCTGTGGCGTGCTCTCCGGTGCTGGAGTGCCATCACTCCATCATCCTTAAACTACCCGACCGTCCCTAACGGGGTTTTGGTCTGAGCCGAATAACCCATTAGATTCTGTTACCTGTCATGACTTGGGAGCAAAGGCAAATATGACTGAGGAATTTTAAAACCTGTCTTAGAGCCTGCAAGCAATAGAATTGAATGTTTACGCATTTTCTGTGGCAAGCACAACTAAATACTAAAACATTTGCAGCCATCTCTGCTGAACTGTTTAAAGAATTTCCCATTGAAACACCAGAAATGCCAGAAGGGAAGGGCCCAGCAGTCAAGCAATTAAAAATTAACACAGTCACCGCGGCTCGGAAAGGGATTATATAATGTAAACACAGATTGTAAATCATATATTTTTTCCGTGGTGTTAGTTTGATGCTGTTTCTCACCCTGAGCCGCCAAAGGCCCTCTAGTGCCACGTTCGTCAAATTGCACCACTCTTAAAACAGTCATTTGCTTGAACCCTAAAGGCAAATTACAATTTGGATGAAAAGCAAATCAGAGATTCAGATTATACCATCTGTATTTAACATTTGGGCAGGCGTCATTCATAATCAAAAAACCAAAACCTTACCAACCGACTTTACAAGAAAGAGAAGTGCTGTCTTAAAAAGGTATGGCAAAATGTTTTGAGACAGGCACTGGGGTGGGGGGGAACAAGGGAAAAATGCTGTGGAGAAGCCTCAGTTTAGCTACCTCTGCTCGCCCTCCCAGCGCGCCGGTGAGGGACAGAGAACACTGAAGTGAATACAGTTCTGTATAACAACTCACTTCAGATCAACAAACTCTCTGTAAGGACATTTGACTTTTAAAATTATCTGAAGGCACAGTTTGTCGTCTTCAGAGATGGAGGCGTGTTGCTACACCTACAGCTTCTCATTCAAATGACCCTTTTCAATGGAAGTATTACCAGCCTGTGAGCCTTTCGCTGGTGGTTATCAAGGTCACACACGTACCTGTGCTTGAACCGTGATCTCTCTTTCTCTCCCTAGAGGTGCTGCCGTTATGGCTGCGGGTCCCTCGATAGCAACGCGCGTGTCTGTGCTGCGTAGCCGAATGTTCCCAGGCGTTTCCAAACCTGCCTTTCTCCTGCAAACTGCGCAGAGCATCGGCAGCGCCTCTGGCTCGCCGGGGATGACTCGAAGGTGCGGTGCTCCTTCGGCCCAGCAGCGCAGTCCCGGTGACGCCGGTGCAGCGCGCGCAGTGTGCCAGCCCGCGCCGTCGCAGGGACTGCTGTAAGCACAGGACACGCTCCCCGTGCACAGGGTCCGTGTTTGCTCCCGCAGTAGGTGTGCCGGGGAACCGCTGGCACTCCCTCACAGCCATAGCCGGGCTTCAGAAGGACGAGGGAAACGTACCACGTCTTCAGGTTCCCTCTAGACAGAATGTCCCTCTGGAAGAGGTAGGGGTATGCCTGGGGGAACATGGACACGTGTCACTGCATGACCGGGGCCGTATATAGGGGTAGAAGGAGCAAGGGCGGGTTTTCCACTACGCTCATCTGTGTTCATCAGTTGCAATATACCATTTGTTGTGGGCCGTGGGCGCTCAGCGCAGTGGCAAGAAAGAGGAAAACCTATCCTGAGGGTGAGTTTAATTACAGAAGGATTAATTATGCAAAAAAAAATGGAAGTACAAGATTTTGAGTGGTTGATTGGATTGTGGACCTAAATCTCTAAACACCAGCATTTTAATTAGCAGCTGAGTAGTAATATATCATTAGGCTTTGTTTTCCTTTTGGAGGCGTGTGCTGAGCCGGCTACTGAAGAGCATTTCCCCACGGCCTCACCACGCGCGGTGAGGCCCCAGATTTAAATCCCAAACAGGGCTAGTTTCTCAGGCCTCGGGACGCTTGTGTGCCCGGCTCTCAACTAAAAGTCAGTGGAGCTGGGTGTCCCCCTCTGATTTTGAAAGTCTCCCATCCGTAGCGCTTTTGTCAGTTCTGAGAGGGCGTTCAGGTCTCCGCGGTCACCCTTGGCTGACCGCCGTCGGGGACACTGCCACCTCATAGCACCTGAGAGCACGCAGTGGTGATCTGCCCCACCTCCAGCACGATCTTGACTTTGGTGTACACTGTGTGCTCTTTGGGGCCACATTTCGGTGATGACAGAAGGCTTCCCTCCGAGGTAGGACAGGAGCTCTAAGCCAGCAGAGAAGATATTAAGCATATACTTAGCTTTGCTGACTTGTGGCGATTGCAAGAAAGTTTTGCAGGATATGCTTTGCTGCATTTGTGTCTACTTACATAGCATTTCTTGGTCTTGAAAGTCTGCTCTCTTTTCATCAGTCATTATGAAAATGTATGTTGTATCAGGAAAAAAATGAAATTATTACGTGTACTCTATATGTCTCTGAAAAAAATTCCACTCTCTGATACAACGTTATGGCAGCAAAATGCTCACAGACCTGTGATAATGCATTAATTATTTTGAAAAATGGAAGTCATTTCAGGTAGCCTGGTAGGGGATAGAAACCCTGAATATTACCAGTATCAATCACTGGCACACATTGTAAATGAAAGCACGAAATTCAGTACTAAGCAGGGCCCCCTTTTCAGTGCAAAATCTAAAGCTCCATGCTATCTGGGCCAGATTTATAAGAGAAAGCAGTCCCTTAATGAACCTAATCCTATTAACAGAATTGTCAACTTAGGTTTGTCATCTGAAAGATGTTTTTAGCCATGAGACATTTCATCTATGGACAGCTTTTTCAGCTTCAGAGTATTCAGTGCATCACTTCCATACAAAAATTCTTTTAAAATGACATAAATACATAGATAAATATTTAAATAAAAAAAACTCACACCAAACTCTTTTATCCACTTACTGCCTTTTTCCTGAACTGGGATCCAGCAATCAATTAACTTCTGCAAGGTCTAAACACAGGGGTTTGAGGTGATGGTGCCTGTGATGCAGGAGAGGAAGATCTGACCACAGGCCTGTCCATCCTGTCCAAAGACCTCATCTGCAGCACGGCAACCTCTCCCCATGGGCTCCACCACCCCTTTCACATCTCTGATCTGCACATGTATCCACCGTGTCACCTCAAAGGCCACTATTGTCTGTCAGAGTATTGTCACATCAGTGCCATTCTTCTAAGTGTTGGGCGCTGTGTTGCGATATATATGAACTTCTGGCGGCTCAGCAAGGGACTGTGTCATCTGGTCCAAGCAGGTGGATCCCTTCCTCTCGTCAAAGCGCTGCTGCGAGCACGGCTCTTCGAGATTCTCGGTTACTGAGCAGCAGGATGTTTTTCGTTCACTGATATTTAGAGGGAAAGAGTATTCAGATGCAATCAGGTGTCTTTTCAATAACAAGTGCTGGTAAAGACGTTGAAAAGGAAAGCTTCTCGCCATGAAAGGGACATGTAGTGGTGTACTCTCAAACAGCTCTTGCTCTATTGTGCCGTGATGGGAATATTGTGAAGACTTGATTTAATGAATAGCACCATCCCAGAATTAAAGGATTTTTTACTTGTATGCAGCCATTACACAAGCTCTGGCTGTGCCTCGGGGACGTGTATTGCCCAGGCGGAAAGAGAAACGTCTCAGGAGAAGCTCTTCAGTGCATACAGGCTTTCGATAAGTATCTGAAAACATGTATTTGCTAAGCTTGAAGAATTCTTTTGCTGATCTAAGTCTTTTCTTAATAGGGCAGGGTGAAACAGCTGTGGATCCACCGTGGAAAAATGGAGTCACAGTGTGGATGTCAGGAGGCAGCGGGGTCAGGACTGCTCCCTGCGAAGGTCCCGGCCAGGGGGGACCCCAGCCCAAGCAGCGCCCTGGCCCACCGGCGCAGTCCCGCGGGCTCTGGAGGAGCGGGAAGGGCTGAGGGTGGCAGCGGGGTCTGGGGTGGCCAAGCACAGGCTGTCCTGGACAACCAGCCGGGCTCAGCTGGAGACTGACCGCCTTGGCACGGGCACAGCCCTGACGTGGCTTAGGGCAGGACCGGGGTCTGTGGTCCCTGGGGGTAAGGGGGTTCTCGCTGAAGGCAGTTTGGGCAATGACATGTCAAGGAGCCTCCACACACCTTCCCCGTGCTCCAAACTGTGATCCCTGTGTAGGGACGGCACAGGAGGGTGTTTGTGGGGGAGAAGGCTGATGCTTCCAACCCATGTCTCCTCCTACCTACTTGTGGGGTACCCGCAGCCCTTGGATGGCGTGCGTCAGTATGGGGCTGCTGTATGGCTTACCGAAAGTCCTGCTTGCAGGTCAAGGCAAGATGAACTCTGATTTTGTATGTGACTGGTACATTATAGGTGATGAACCACGGGATCAGGTCTGGATTCACCTGCCTAAGGATCTCTGCGCATGTGAACGTTCTGACAGGATAAGTTAGAGATGAGGAAAGCAGTACATCACACAGTGGTGCTGGAAAACAGTCTGACTGCCCTGTGGATTAGTCTGTGAGCTTTGATCTCTTGTTTACAATCATACCATATATACAGAAGTTTAGACTGTGTTTTCTGCTTACACCTGTGTATCGTGTGTGAATAAATAACTCTGTATTGTACTGCACCGTAACAAAACAGATCTGAGTCTGGCTACATCAGATGCATAATCAGGGTCAAAGAATATTACCAGGCACTGGGACTCCATTGCCTATACTGTTGAATTGTCAGAATAGTGTCTGACCCAGTTTTGGCCTGGGCACTCTCCCAAGCAGTTCCCAGGGCCAGTTTGGGAGGTAGGACAGGCATTCCCAATGGGCGCTTAGATGGGACCACCCTGTTTGGTAGGGCGAGAGAGTTCAATAGCGTCGCGGTGGGTTGCTCCAGGCCAGCTGGCCTTGGGGCAAGAGACCGGTGCCAGGCATATTTAATTTACTAGAATAGATGTTGCTTCTGTGTTCTCAGAGATCCTAAAATGGTGGCTGAATGCTGGAGACTATGGCGATTAAAGTCATCAGGAGAGAGGCCATCCAGTCCGGTGCAGGGTTGCCAGGGCCCACAGGGGCTTTCTGCGTGGGTTTGTTGGAGCCCATGGCCCCAGCTGTCCTGTCCATGAGGTCTGCCTGTTTTGGGTGCTCTCTGTAGTCCACGCTGAGTGTATTCTGATGCAGGGCAGTGACTCTGTCGCTGTCAGAGCCATGTCTGACCTTGGGCAAGTAACAGTCCCCACGTGTGTGCGTGCTGGGGATCTGCGGTAGGGATCTGCACACCCTGCTCACGGTCCCATTGCAAGCTGCTGCCTGAGACGAGTGGACATGGTGCATTTCCAGCACCACACTTCTGATCCCGACTTTCAGAAGTGAGTGCTTGGAGCTGCAGGCTCACTGTGTATTTGGACACTTTCAGCATTCGCCTGACTTTAAGAACGTCCTGTAGGAAAATCTTCCGGTCTCTCCTTGTGAGAAAACAAGCTTGAACTTATTCCCACCAGATGGAAAACAAAACCCAAAAACCAACAAAACAGGTAAAATCAGAAACTCACTCCTGCATTTCCATTTCAAATCAAACTAACAGAACGAGATCTGTCAAATTTTAGAAGAAAGAGAAGAGGCCATATGCATCTTACGTGCTTCTTTTCTTCTTGTTGAGTGACCCTGCCCTGCTGAAGCTCATAAACGATCTATTCAAGGACAGGCTCAATGCCGCGTGGGTAGAGACAGATGACTTGGGCAGAATTATACTGCTTCAGATTACACCTGAATATGTTCTTCGGTCAGGGAGCACTTTGAACCCCCAAACTGTGGTGTGCATCATGTCTCGGACTTCAGTAGCACGGGGGGCTTTGGTGCAAGAATGTGCCAAACAATCGTTCACATCACCAAAGTGGCTTTTGTGTGCGCTGTATGGGCATCTCTGCGCATAATATACAGTAGTGTGCAGTGATGATGTCTTAAATTAGAAACAGTTGTAAAGAAAAGAACACGTGGTTGTCTGCTTAGGGGGACTTTTTCGGTAATTAACCCAGTATCTTTTTTTATCATTCTCTACTGCTACTTGGGAGAATTTCAGAAGGGCTAACTCCTCCGATAGCCAGCACTTGCTGATTAAAAGCTTAACCGTTTTTTTCCTGCTACGCAATCAATAAAGAAAACTTCTGCTGATTGGGATATTGTTTCTAGCTCCCACAGATCTGACTGCAGCAACCCTTACCCAAAGGGGTCAAGAGATGTCCTCACCTATTTTAGCCACATAGTAGTAATGACCGTGATACACCTTGCCATATTTTTATGAGAGATATGGGGAGAAACCAGGTTAAAGGGAAGTACAGTTATTGCAAACATAAAGCTGTGCAAATATCTGTAATGGTAAATAGTGGCTATGCAGTCAAGCATCCCAGCCTGCCTGGCCTGGCTAAGGCCTGAAGCTACGCAGACATTGCTCATGTACGTCCTTCCATTCATTCTTGCGTTCATTCATTCATGCAAACCCAAGACCCCTCTCACTCTCAAAAACACCTCCTGCTGACAGCATTGCTGGTTATTCATATCAGGCCTTTGCTGCTGTCATGCTTCATTTTGGAGATGTAATGAGGCATTAATGCTTATCTTTGATGTGTGAACTGTGTCAAAATATCCTGTTCCTCTGAGCTCTGGATCCGTCAGAATCCACCATAAAATATGAACAAAATCGCCATTGTTTGAAAAATTGACGTAGCCCCACTGATAGAGCGTTTCAGCGGTCAGGCAGGACACAAGTGTGTGTAGCTCTTACTGCATCTCAGCCCTTTTAATTGCTTAACCAGTTCCTTCTCCTGTCTCTTTTTGCTTTCTCAGACTCACACCCAACCTCCATCCTCTCTTTTGTTGTCTAAGTCCTCCCATTACCCCACTTACCAGCACTGCAACACTGCTTCGATTATGTGCCAGGCAACCCCTGGTCCTCATCACAACCCAGAGATAACAACCAAAGACCTCGATATAGTTTAGACATGGTTTGGGGAAGGTGGGGACCTTTTTTCCAGTAATTCTTTCCTAGGTTTAATGCATCTTTCTTCAGGAAGGCTTCAGTTTAGTGCTGATACCTAAAAATACCCACCAACAAATGAATAGGGGAATGGCAGCCACACAGTTTTTGTAAAGCTAACGCTTCGTTGACGAAATCACAAATCAGATGACAGCCTGGGCAGTGTATTGCAGCGTGTCTGTGGTGGACACGAACAACTTGTAGTGGATTTCCTGCAGTATCAACATGTTACCACAGCTGACACATACAGCAGAGATTTCTAAAACGGCAAGTGACACGGAGGGCTTCGGTTCTGACACCACTGAAACCCTTCAAAGAAATGTAATTGACACTGTCTGAAAAATCATAGCACTTGTATGGGGGCTGATTGAGCCCCTGAATTCCCAAGTTGCATCTAAAAACTTTGATTGAAAAATCTGTGCATATGTTTTGGTAGACCCTCAAACAAACAAACAAACAAACAAACAGAAGAGAGATTCATTGGTAGATCCTGGGACAGCAGAAATACTCTCATGTACTGTTTTTATTTTCTGCTTTCTGTATCAGAGTGAATTGGATGAGAATCAAATACAGATGGCTGGAGATGACGTGGATTTGCCAGAAGACCTTCAGAAGATGGTGGCAGAAGATCAGGTGGAGGAAGAGGACAAGGACTCTATCCTGGGACAGCTGCAGAACATCCAGAATATGGACATGGATGCGATCAAAGAAAAGGCACAAGCCACCTTCACCGAAATTAAACAGGCTGCTGAGCAGAAATGTTCTGTGATGTAGAAGAGACGCCACTATCCAAGGGCTGTGAATTCAGCCTCATCTCACGGGGGCTGCAGAGTGAGGGCAGGCAGAGGAATGCACTTAGCTCTATAGCAGTAAATGTAAATATAGAAAAAGCGAGAGAGAGAGAGAGACTTTAAAACCCCAAGGTGGGGGGGGTCGACATTTACGTGCTGTGACTGCTTAGTGCGAAGTTAGAAAAGATCCTCATTTTTTAACATAACATTTTTCCCCATGGAAAAAAAAAGGCTTTAAAAAAGCTAATGTTGGGGAAAAAATGTGCCTTTTTCCATTTTTTTCAAAGAGATGAAAATGCTATTAAATGTGTATTTCTTAGCAAAATTGTGCTTCTGATGCATAACATATAGGTAGCCACTCATTTAATACTGCTTGCAGAAATAAATAGATATATTTTTAATAAAAACATGTCTGTTTCAAACATTTTGAAACAAACCCAGTATTCAGATGTTGATATTTTCTGAAAAAAAACCCAAAACAAAACAAAAAACCAAACCAAAACCCAAACTTAAAAAAATGGTTTTGACCATCTCTGTACTAAATACAGCAAAAGGCAAAAAGTGAAGCATACAACTCTACAGCTTGGGACAAAAATATCAGTGTATATAGAACAGAGTGGGGACTTGTAGGAAACAAAGGCCTGGTAGCTATGAGGGAACCACGGTCAGTCAGCAGCGCAGACTTCTCCAGGCTGCTTTAATTTCACAGCCTCTCAGTCTTCAAATGCCGTCCAAACGCCAAGTGACGGCGGTGGCCCTCTGCTTGGCTGCTGCGTGTGCCAAAGTCTGGGGCTGGAGGTAGCAGCACACACCTCATGTGGGCTAAAGTGAGCTCGCCTCATTTATTCTAGGAGTTATCTCCATAAAGGCTAAACATAAACCTGTCCGACTGGAAGATTGTGCCAGGGCAGGGCACCCGAGCCCCGAGAGCAAGCACGGCTTTCACTGGTGATGGATGTGCGTCTGTGGGATGGTTCAGCGGTCGCAGATTCAGGACCAAGCAAGGCTTTCTTCACTGTTGTTCAGAGGGTTTTTTTTCTGGGGAAAAACGTGAGTAGGCGCTGGCATGATGGTCTCCCGCTGCCCAGCGCTGGTGGAGCTAACGGTTGGAGGAGCGCAGCCCCGTCCGCAGCAGCTGGCGGAGGGATGGTGGCCCCCGGCAGCCTGGGCAGGCCGTGACGGGGACAGCAGAGGCCATCTCCACCAGCCCGGCGGAGCAGGGTCCAGTGGTTAAGGCAGATGGGGGGATCAGTCGGTCTCTGCGCTGGCACAGCCGTAGCAGTCACCACGCACGGTCACCCCCACAAGAGCCGTACAGCGCCTGCACGCGGGTGGTGCGTACAGTGCTGCTCCCCAGGGGCTCAGGGGTTCTGTAAAGTGAAGGACTTTGTGAGTTCTCCGAGAGCTCACCTGTGAGTGAAATTTGCAAATGAATACGCGTAGCACCTTCCTACAGGTTTTTAAGTCTCTCTTTCTCTCTCTCTGTCTCCACCCAATCAAGTAAAAATATTCATTTTCAATGAATAAATGCACTAAGTATGGTTTGTCTCTTTTCTTTTTCTGTCTTTTCCTTCCTTCCTTCCCACCTCCCTCCTGCCTGCCTTCCTTTTCTCTCTCTTCACTCTTTTGTCTCTTTCTCTTCTCCCTTTTCCTCACCTCACTCTACCACTCCCCTTCTCTCTCCTCTCCTCTCCTCTCCTCTCCTCTCCTCTCCTCTCCTCTTTCTTCCTTAATTCTGGCCTCAGCTATTGGTCTGTGAAGTGCAAAAGATACACCCACCATGCACTGCAGATGTGAGATCCCCTCTGTACTAAGCCCCCTTTGCCTGGGTTGGGTCGCGTCCTCCAGCCCCACAGGACCCCACAGAGCAGCAGTGGCTCTGCCAAGCCCCAGTGAGTTGCAGTGCTTTGTGGAGATCAGGTGGGTGATCCGATGGATCGGCTTTCTGGAAGGGCCCTTCACCAACAGGGAGGATCCGCTGGGGGCTGCAGAAAGCAGCTGGCTGTCCCCAGTACTGGGTTCAGGAAAAACACCTGCCTTTGTACCTGGCGATGTAAACCATGCCTTGTAAACACCTTTACTGCCTCCACTAGTCATTCCCTGGGCGCACTCGCCAGGAGAGGACTTTGCCGTGCCATCCGGCAGCCCCAGAGGGGGCACGGCTGGCTGCTGCCGAGGGGCTGCACGTCTGCGCTGGGACTGGCTGCTGACAGCTTCGGGTGAAGTGCAGTGCTGCTGCGGAGACACCACAGCATGCGCTCGGTAAGACTGTGGTTTCACCGGGTAACCCTTTTCTTCTTGCTCCCTTCTTTCTTATTTAAGAAACGCGGAAGTTACCAAGTTTACCTTCCTCGCTTTTTCCAGAGGATGCCCTGGTCCATTCAGAGAGGGATGTCAGCGGCTCTTGTACTGTAACAGGTCATTTCTTTAGTGGAGAAGACCAATCTTCAGTGCACTCATCAAGCATCAGAGCTAGCAAATGCTAACTCGGTCTCAAACACTACCTAAAACCACCAAGATTTGTGGTCTGATTCCTGGCTCTTGGCATCCTTCTCTTACATGTCACCAGAGAATTTAATTATCTGTGTGGAAAGACAAGTGGGCTCTTTTAGGAGGTCTCCATATAAAGTAGTTAAAATACTCACCAGCTGAGCTCAACCAGCCTTTGGTTTTTGAGGACTGATCCATTTCCCTCTGTATTGGTACAAATCCGGTAGGTGTCTCCATACGGTTCTGTTACTTTACAGACTGAATTGTCTTATCTGTAAAACACCAAAGTAAACAAGCCTAAGGCTTTCGCTCCTTGAATTAAAGTGTGCCTGGGACATCCTGAAAATCTTACTGGGAGCATCTGGTGGTTTAAAGGAGCTAATTAAATTCACCAGCACATATAGGATCAGCATTTTCACGGTTTAAAGGGTCAGAGAAGAAAGTACGGTCAGAATCACCAAACAAGCGATTAATGAGATTCCAAAAAAGCGTCAGGGCTGGCGGAGGCGAGCGGGGCTGGGAGGCGGCCACGGGCTGGCGCGGGACGGGGGCCCTCGCCGTGCACGGCGTGGGATGCTGCCCAGCCCTGGTGCTGGCCGCAGCCGCGCCGACCTGCTGCCGGGAGGGGAGCGGGCTGCCCTGGGCTCCGTTCGTAGAGCCAGGGGCTTAAAAATGCTCAGTGTGGTGCGGCAGAGCCGGGCTACATGGCGGGAGGTGATGGCTTCTGCCCTGAGCCCCGGCGCACAGCGGGTGTCCGTGGGGCGCTGGGCCAGGGCTCGCTCCCGCCCGGGGGCTGCCGTCAGGCAGTGGTGGGGCACAGCGGGTCCCGGCCCATGGGGGGCCCGCGCCGTCGCCCCAAATCCCCCTGAGAGCCCCCGCGCTGGGCAGTGTGGCATGTGTCTCTGTGTGTGTGTGTGTGTGTGTGTCTGTCTGTCTGTCTGTCTGTGTGTCTGTGTGCAGCGCACGGAAGAGGAGCAGATTAAAGCGTTAGGTCACATGGGAGCCACTGCTGGACGGACCCTACCTGGGATTTGGGTTCTTATAGTTAATAGGATCGCTGGAGCTCAAGGCCGTCATCCCATCAAGATAAATGTCTCCAGTGCCCACTTTTAAGCAATCCGAATTCAATTAGGCTAATTGGAAAACAAGTAAAGAAGGATTGCATTAATATAGCCTTATAGCATGAACCTCCGCTCCCTCCCTCCCTCCGGAGGGATGGCTGAGCACGGTAAGCCCAAATGCCGGAGCCCTCACACCAGCCCCACGCCGCTCACCATGCACCACGGCCGTCCCGCTGCCGCAGCGGCCAGCGCTGGTCCCACACCCCCGCCAGGACGGGCACCGGCGGCAGCGCGCTCCGCGGCAGCTCCGGCACCATGCTGCTCTGCGCTCTCTGCGGGACCCTGCGCGCCACGGAGCACCTTCTAAGTGGTGGAGAGAACACAACCAGCCCTCCCAGGGGCACATAAAGAAAAACCTCCCCAGAAAAAAAGGAGATGACCGTCAAGGTATGAGTGATGCAGGGATGGGGTGAGGCAGCAGGTTCCCCATACGCTGTGCTTTCAAGAAGGTTCTTGCACTGCACACATAGGAACTTCTGGGGAGAAAAAAAGCAAAGCCAGGTTTTTTTTTGAGTTTTTGACAATCTGTTGGAAAGTACAGAGTATGCAAACTGCAGCAGGGTGCTGGTTCCCGCTGGGTGAATACTTCCCCCTTTTCCCTGCTTCCCCCCCATCCTGCCCCGTGTAGATTTGCTCTCTGACCTTGAAAGTCCCGTTTATCTTGCAGGGAGGCGCTCTCTGCTGCACATCACTGGTCTGGAGAGTGATGTCCCACCTGCAGAGTGATTTCAGTTTCAAATGTCTGCTCTGCAAGGCAGTAATTATTTCAGCTTGATGTAAAGAAAAGACAGGAGGGAAGGAAGCAAGAGTCGGTGGCATTTTATAGTGCCGATTTCATTGTGTGAAGCCACATCCCATACATACGTCTCAACAGCACCAACAGGATCAAAACTATGCTGATTTAGTCTTCCCTACGCACGCACAGGACGGAGGGTGGGCAGACAGCTGTACTTTGGAGGTTGTCCATCTTGAGAGTTTTTGTTAGCTTCCAAACATAATTTCAGCAGTAATCGCTGTACTAATACATTGCAAAAAAACCTAAAAAAGGTGATAGAATGAGGGCTATCTTTTGGAAAGGCAAGTAACAAACCCCACCTATTTCATCCCCTAATGAATATTGTCAGATATGATCCTGATTGCCCCTGCAAATTTCCAAAGGTGAATGATCTTTGCAAAGCTGTGATGTACCACAGTAGCAATTTCTGAGACTTCATACTGGTACGACATACGTCCCAGGGGACGCTGGGGCAGCAGGGGATTTAGCTAACAGCCAGTACATCAGACCCAAAGGGAGATGATCAGACAGTTACCTTTCTTTGCCATCCTAAACTCTCTGTGTAAGTCTCTGATTACCAGAGGAACCGTTAGACTTCCCCCCTCCCCGGAGCGGTGTGATGCCTCCTGTGCGTGTCAGGGCACCACAGTTTGTGCCCAAAGCGTGGAGAGAGAGAAAAGAGAGATCTAGAGCTGGAATAGTCAGAGCTGCTCTCTGCTCCGCTACAGAGCTGGAGTTTTTCAGACTTTTTACAGATTGTGACCATGGGAGCTGCTTCCTCTTTCCACAACTCCACTTCCCTGCAAGAACGATGCTACAGTGACAAATGCAGTTCCATACGGCAAATACAACTGTAATAATCTACTGCTGAGGAAAGAGGATCCTTCTCTATTGGGGAGGAAGGTCTTCCGTGTACTGTGTGGGATGTGTACCCTGCTTTGGGGGGTGGGAAGGGTTTTTTTTGCTGTACATTCACATTGTGATTGACAGCAAAAAAAATTGAAACTTCTCCCTGTATTTGACAATTTTGACAGACGCCCTAAAAGCAGCATCTGTGCCAGGACCCAGAGCCCACTTACTGCCAGAGCAGAGTCTGGCTCAAGGGTTTTTGCTCCATCATCTCACCTTGCTATCTTTTTTTTGCTACAACAAGCAAAAACGATTCCCAAGTTTGCCCAGGGCTTGTGGAGGGACAGGCATGTTTTGTGCTGGTTGTGAGTGCCACAAAACCCAGGCTCCAAATTAGAAGAAATTAGGGACATTGCACAGTTCATTCATCTTCACTAATAGAGTTCTTGGGAAATACACATGTAGATTAAAGGAACACAATGGCCCCTGGCTGATTGCTTTGAGTACCCTCCAATGCCCCTACAATGGTATTGACTTGCTTTTCATATTGTGCACAAAAGCCACACTAACCTTTTCTTGTCTCNCCAAAAGCAGTCACTGAAGGCAAACCTCACCTGGAGTTAGTAGGAAAAGCTGGGCACTTCTAAAAGGAATTAACTTTGGGACATCAGACCATAAACCTTAAAAAGGTGTGGGCACCGGCAGAGGCAAGCACTGCCCATCTTTGTTTTGAAGCGATTCCTCTGGAAAAATCTACACAAAATGCATCCTGTTGGGGCAGGGGGCCAAGCAAAAACGATTCGTTGAGAGAGGTCATACCTTTTATTAGACTAGCTAGCGTATCTGGAAGAAGCAGCAGCAGTGGTGTCCTTCATTCACATAGCCTCCCCTCAGGAGTGAAACGGAAGCATCTTCAAAGCTAAGTGCAGGCTGAAAACCGCTCTGGATGTCGCTGTGTTTGTCACTCAAACCAGCTGGGACAAAAGACGGCTGGTGCCCCAGAGGAGCTGGCAAGTGCTAGCATAAAAAGTGATAAAGTGACAAAAAGAGAAAAGCAGAAAAACTGTTGATGCAGGAAGGAGTGTGTTGGAGGCAGGAGACACGATGCCATTGCCTGGCTAGTACTGTGCTGAGTCCATGTCCTCCCCCAAGCCAAGTACCAAGTAAGGTGTGGGGTTTGGCTCTCTGCCTTACCTCCAAAAGCATTTGGTAGGTCTCCCATGAAGCCATGCCCTGCCCTCCACAGCCTCCCAGCCACACTCGCACCGGGGAGGAGAGGGTCACAGAATCAGCTCTTCTCACGGGGTCTGTCCTATCCCAATATCTCGGAAAATTTCCTCAGAAATATTGCCTAGCGCTTTCCCCAGACTTGTGAAGGCTGAAAGGCTGAGCCCACCTCCTTCAGATGTCTCCGAGTCCATCCTCCCCCGGAGCCCGCACGCATTCGCTTGGTCTGTAAACCCGGCTTTGGAGGCAGCCAGGCGCGGGACAAGTATCCCAACTGGGGACCAGAGCATCGGCTGTTACCCCCAGTGCTTTTTACCCTTTTTACCAGAAAAGCAATCCTCCCGCGTGCCAGCTTTTGAGAGGTCACCTATGAAAGTGATGCACGTAACAAATGCCGGGGATGGATGTAGGCTGGAGCTGCCAAGCGGGAGAAATTCGGAGATGCTGCGACAGCCCGCGGCACAGCGCAGGGCACCCGCTGTCCTCTGGCCCGGGCCCCCCCCTCCCCGGGGCTCCGGGCCCCCCCGCGCTCCCGTCTCTCCCCACCCCTCCCGACCCCCTTTCCCGCTCCCGGAGAGCGGCTCCGCGGCTCCCGCCGCCCCGGGCACAGCCGCGCCGGGTCCGTCCCCCCGCGCCCGGCGCACCGGCAGCCGCCCGTCCCACGACGACTTCCGACGGCG
>VUYV01000375.1:610478-624369 GCA_008711295.1 Anarhynchus alexandrinus | reverse complement strand
GGCGGGCGGGCGGCTCTCCTCCGCGCCCCCGGGCGAGCCCCGCGGGGAGATCGCCCTCCCGCTGACCGGGCTGTCTCCCCCTCCCAGAGCCGTACTGCCCCGGCGGCGCCAGCCCCGAGCTGCCCGCCGGCAGCGGCGGCGAGGGGAAGCCGTCGGAGGAGGAGCAGCCCAAGAAGAAGCACCGGCGGAACCGCACCACCTTCACCACCTACCAGCTCCACGAGCTGGAGCGCGCCTTCGAGAAGTCCCACTACCCCGACGTGTACAGCCGGGAGGAGCTCGCCATGAAGGTCAACCTCCCCGAGGTCCGCGTGCAGGTAACGCCCGCCACGGCGACGGGACCCCCCCGAGTCCCCCGGTACGGCACGGCACGGCACGGCACGGCACGGCACGGCAGCCGCCGGNGGGGCGGTGGCTAGCGGGTGGCTAGCGGGCGGGCAAGCCGGACGGACGGGCCGGCTCCGCCGCGGGGCTCTGGTCGCGCTGCCTCCCCCGCGGTGCCGGTCCCCGCCGGTCCCGGGGCTGCCGAGCCCGCGGGGGACGCCCGGCTGGACCCGCTCCCGCCCCGGCTCGGCGCGGAGCATCCTCTGCGGCTCCGTCGTTCCCCTCGCTCCGTGTCGTGTGCGCTGTGCACCCCGGGGAGAGCCGCTGCCCTCCGTGGCCACCCTGACACGGCTGTGCTTGCAGGTGTGGTTTCAGAACAGACGGGCCAAGTGGAGGCGGCAGGAGAAGCTGGAGGTGACCTCCATGAAGTTGCAGGACTCACCCATCCTCTCCTTCAACCGCTCGCCGCAGGCGACACCCATGGGTCCCCTCAGCAGCAACTTGCCCCTGGAGACGTGGCTCAGCCCGCCCGTGCCCAGCAGCACGGCGCTGCAGACCCTGCCTGGCTTCGTGGCCTCGCCACAGAGCCTGCCCGGCAGCTACACGCCACCGCCCTTCCTGAACTCTCCGGCAGTGACCCACGCGCTGCAGCCCCTGGGGGCCATGGGGCCACCGCCGCCTTACCAGTGCGGGGCCACCTTTGTGGACAAGTTCCCCTTGGACGAGGCAGACCCGCGCAACACCAGCATTGCCGCCTTGCGGATGAAAGCCAAGGAGCACATCCAGTCCATCGGCAAACCCTGGCAGACAATCTGAACTCCCTCTTCAGCACCTGGGAGAAACCTGTGGGGAAGGCAGGTCCTGGGATGACCACGGGACGCGCTTGCCCCGCTCCGGCTCCCCTGGACGGCCAGGCGAGGGAGGGCTGTCCCTCGCACCAGCCTTTCCCCCATGCCTTGACTTGCTTTGTATTTTGCGGTCCTTTTAATTCCCTTTTCGACACGTCCTGCAGAGTTAGGGGCCGATCATAGCTTAGGAAAAACAAAACCTCTTGCGCTCCCTCCTTGGCTGGACGCTGTAGTTGCAATAAAAGCTGCAGTAGGGCGAAGAGCTGTGTAAGGTGGCTGGGAACCGAGGCCGGCGGTACCTGGGGAGGGTTTTCTGCTTTTGCACCGTTAAACGGCACGACGTGCCTGAAGGCTGCGCGTCGCGTTTCTGTGCCCGAATGGGCTGCTCGGGACGGACCCTCTGCCCGCTGTGAGGCACGGAGGGGTGGGACAGGCCCGGCTGTGGACCCCCCTCCCTGCCCCTCCAGCAGCAGCACCCTGCCCGAACTGGCTGTGGGCACTGGGGGCTGCAGCCCCGCGGCAGGGAGCGTGCCCAGCGAGGGGTTCCCCGCTCGGCGAGGAGGGGCCGGGGCCCTGGCGGTCCATGGGGGTCCCACAGCTGCCCTTGCGGGGCAGCCCCAGGTTCGGACGGGCCTTGCCCACCCCTGCCCCAGCGGGACGGGGTCGGCGCAGTCCCCTGGCCCTCGCTGCCTCCTCGGGGAAGGGGACCGGCAGGGGCCGTGGTGGGATGGGTGGTGGCTGACGGGGCGCTGGGCGCCGGGCTGGGTGGCCGGAGCTGCCGGTGGGGTCCTGCTGGGTGCGTCCTGCCCGGTGCAGCCCCCAGAGGCTGCCGTGGCGCTGGGCTGTGCTCGGTCCGCTGCCCACCCGGTGCCCATCGCCAAGCTGCCGAAACTAAAACTGCGGCATCTTTATTTTTCATTATCTCCGTTACTGCTTGTAATGGGGCTGAGAAGCTGTAATGAAACACCCCTTCGCCTCCGCTGGGCACGGGGTGCTCTACACACTCTGGAGGTTGTGGCAATTAACGTTTCTCATTAGGGAAGAGAGAAGGATGCACAAGCGCCCTCATTGTGTCCTGGGGATGATTCAATGCAGACTGGGAGACCTCTCCTTTCACCATTTCCCACTCGTTGTGGCCAGACAAAGGCTGGCATCTAATTATATTTTCACAATCTGTGCGTATCTTTTAAGAGTCCTGTCAGAAACAAGTATGTCAGCTTTGTTCAGCTTCACTTCAGAGAGCTTTTTAACCTTAGACAGCAGTTTCTAAACATCCCTTCACAGCCTTGTCCACAGCAGCCCCCATCTATTGTCCGGAGAGCTTCTTTTACGGATAATAATAGGAATGCCTCTGTTTTGAGACGCCTTTTCCTCTCTCCCCGGCCTCCCTGCAGACCCAACCTGCCCCTCAGGACCAGAGCACTCGCTGTGCCCGGGCCCCCCGGCATCCCTTCCCCGAGCTGTGCTGGCCCAGGGGGGTGCGGGGAGGCCCAGCCAGTGGTCCCTGCTGAATTCGGGGGGGGATGTAGCCCCGCTTGGGCCGGACCCTCCTGTGTGGCTCTGGACCTGTCAGTGCCGTGCTGTGTGTGTCTGTGGTGGTGCCCAGCACACAGCTCTTGGCTTCCGTGGCAAAGGCAGTGCCGTCACTGTCGGGACCAGGGAAATATTTTGCTAACTTCTAGTAAGGAGACCTGAGTAAACTTCTGGGGGGGAGGAGAACAAAATCTACTGCTTCAGTTTTTGGGTCTTATTCCAGCGGTTCTTTTCACAGGCGAGCTTTGTTTGCATCACCGAGGATGCTGGGCTCGCAAGAAGGCACATCTCCTCTGTTGGCCACGAGGGAAGGACATCTCTTGGTGTGCGTGAGGAGTGCCTGCACGTCCCGGGCTGTGCCAGTAAGGGACACACACTGTCCCTTAAGTGACCGCGCAGGCTCTGCACACTCTTTCTCCTCGGGGGTAGGAACAACCCCGCTGGTCGTTACTTGGCTGCGGCTCCGATGCTGAACACCCGCCTGCACGTGAGCACGTTTAACCGTTGCCCAAAAGCTCTTACCTGTGCTTGCCGCTCGTGATTAACAAGCAGCTCCTCGAGATTTCAGCGGTGCTCTGCCACATTTTGACGCTACTACCCTCCCTCCCCGCTGCCTCCAGTTCTTCTGTGTCCTGTAAAGCCGTTGGAAAGACCCCCTGACTTTGGTCAGCGCTGTAACCAGCACGGACGGTTGCGTGAGGTAGTCACAGACTAGCAGTAGATCACAACACAACGACAGGGCAGCAGAAACAGCAGCTGAGGGCACCCGTTCGCTTTTATTAAGCTCCTGATCCAACACCTGCGAGCAAGAAACGAAAGATTATGTCAAGCTATGGCGATTGTTTTATTGACATACTAAGCGGGTCTTTTGTTACATGTCCTACATGTGAACCCTGCAATGGATAAACTGCATGCAGTCATGTCCTTCGAGGAAAGCTATGAGTTTATTGCTAAAAATAAATATTTTAACCAGCTAAGCATAAGTGGGCACGGACAGGTAAATATTTTTCAAACAAATAAAGGGACAGAAGCGTACGCAAACTTATATCTTTCTTGTACCCTGTCTAATTTTCTGTGTTCCTACACTTTCTTTCAAATTGTCCCATTCCATTTTAAAAGCTCATTTGTTCATTTTGTTGTAAATATCTTCTCCTTCTTAATTGGGTGCTGAGTCTAATAATCCTGCCTCGGCTTGTTAACTGTACAATAGCAGTCAGAGTTAATGACCCATTAGTGATTAATTCCTTAAACAGCATCTAATTGCTCACTGTAAAACCTTTTCTTAAAACTGGATTAAATCATCTAGATCCTTAACCACTTCTTTACTCTAACTTTGCTAAGGCTATTAGCCTGGCCTTTTCCGAGCGATCTATTTCTTCTTTTGCTTAAACTGCATTAGCAAGATGCAGTATTTTTAGTGTCTACATTTGACTTCTTTGCAACATCTGAAGTCCTAAGGAAGAATAATATCGATAAAAGACTGCCAGTGAAAGTATTAAGAAATGTACTCCTTTGCGATGAGACAGCTGCAGACGGTGAATGTTGTTGTGCTGACCGCGGGGTGCTGCCTTTTGGGAGAGGTGGACTTGCAGGACAGGGTTTGTGAGCGGTTGTGGACATGTGTAGGCTTTGGCGGGTGAAGCTGTAAACGCTTCTTAGAGTTCTCCCAGGAGTAACTCGGTCTTTGCTCAGTGTCCTGAATATGGGGCAGTGGGCAAGGGCTGCCCCGAGAGACCTCTGGGAGGGAGCATGACACGGAGATGAATCCTCGCTCCCCTCGTGGCGCAGAACGCTGCTCCTGGGGGCACCNAATCTGGACTCTCCCACCGTCAAACGGGCCCGGGGAGGGCAGCCAGTGTCAGAAGCGGAGCAGCTCTTTCCCCTTTCCTTGCCCGGGTGTCCCTCACTGGGCAAACAGGCTGAACTGGGACCCAAGCGGTGATTGGAAAGCCTAGTTCATTCCCAGGTAAATCCCACACCACCAGTCTGAGCTTCCTGGTTTTTAACTGGGGAGAGGATGGATGGATATATGTTTCTTTATATTATGCAAACCAAATAAATTGTCCACTTTGCATTCGCTTCAAAGTTCTGGAAAAGTAAAATCAAATCACCGTCTCTGCATCTGCTTCATCTGCAGCAATGTCTTCTCTGGCAAATGAGGTTAATCCTGGGGGATTTCTCATTAAGATGTGAAACGCGGAGAGGTAGACTGTTTTTCATGAGAAGCCCTTCCGTGAGGCCCGGCTGCCTTTTCCCAGCCCAGAAACCCCAGGCTTAACGTACAGACGTGTGGAGTTCGCACAGGTCAGTAGCATGAGCGATGCAGGAGAGAAGGCAATTACTATAAAGGGCTTTGAAGATCTCTGAATTAATAATTATGAGGAAAACACCATCATGAAACTTGGTCTCAATGACACCGTTTCTCAGCAGAAAGTGTATTCTAACCTCTCTTCCTTCCCACCCCTGGTTAAAATCCTGTCAGTGTTCAAGAAAACTAGCAAAGACACCTGACCTATTTAAGCCAAGGAGAGTTTTGGCATGGAGTTCAGCTCGGTTGCTTTCCAGTGGGGGGAGACTGGCTCTCTGGCCAGGACTGCCCCCCAGTCCCCGCTGGATGGGGTCAGGAGAAGCTGTCATCCCCTCTGGCGCCACGGCCCGCCGCTGCGTTTGCTCCCCAGCCACGCCAGGTCACAGCCCTGTGAGACGAAAACACTCGGTCACAGTTTAAATTTCTGTTATGAGCTGTTGGGGTCGAGGGCAATACTGTTCCCTTCCTCTGCTGAGGACATGCCAATGTCTGCAGGCGAGAGGGAGAGTTGAAGCATCTTCCTTCCACCTGCCTCAGCTACATCTGATGGGGATTTCAAGTAAGAACATTTAGTTACTTACTATTGAAAAATCTCAAGTATGTGCGCAAAGCTCCCGGCTACATCTTTCTTCACCTCAGTCTGTTGGGACATACTATGAAGTGCAGCTCCAACAGGCAATAATTCAAGGTGTTTCCCCTCAGCTACAGTGTTTTGGGGCTGGACACGCAGGTTTGTTCATCTATGCAGTCAGCGTCTTCCTGTGCCACCGGTGCCGTGGGTTACAAACCTTGGGACTTTAGCAACTTCCTTCAGTAGTTTGTCCACTGCAGAAAACCCATTTGCAAAATCATATCACAGGAGAAACCGGTGGAATAAAACAAAGGAAAGAGAGCAGAAAGAAAAGCTGGTTAGACCAGGATGCTGGTCACCCTGATAACATTACCGATCTTTCTGGTGGAATGAATATTGTGTCTCCTCTCTCTGACATCCCTGTGTTCTGACAATGCATGATGTGAAAATTGGCTGACATTCGGTAGTCATCCCTCTGTCATGTGACATTTGTGCCCCACTAAGAACTGTGAAATCAGCTCTGAAATGTTTGGTTCTGTGTAGAAACGCAGTTAAAGTCAGCTAGGCAAGACATTCGGGAGAGAGTTTAAATGGAGGCAGCAGAAATTTGGATGGAGGCAAGAAGAGATAAGAACTGAAGCTTTGGCCACGGATACAGAAGGGAGCGTTGATGTAAACAGAGGATGGTGTTCCAGCCGCTGACGGGCGCAGGTAGGTCAGATATCCCTCCGTCGACTCCGTCTCAGCCAAGAGGCAGGTGCAGGGAGTGAAAGACGGGCCTTGGTGAATCCAGCAGGTCAGTGAGGGGATGTTAGTTCGAAGCAATGCTTTTAAACAAAGGTCTCCTCAGGCTCAGCAGCAGCTTGCTCTCACCGAAACGCCTCTGCTGGCTGCAGCGTGACCCAAAGCCAGGATGGCTTGTACGGCAGGCAAACCTGCAGTTGTTCACGGCTTCACAGTTTATGATGAACTCGTCATAAACGTGCTGCTCCTCCATCCCTTCCCCATAGCATCTTCAAAACCACCCTTGCGGTTTATTTATGCTGCCTGTGTGGGACAGGGGACTCCCATTTTACATGCAGAGAAACTGAGGCGCAGAGAAACATGACTCACCCAAGCTCAGGCAGGGATGGCATAACTGAGTCACCTCATGCCCCTAGTGCCACGTGAGACCCCTTCGGGTAGCGTGAGCCATCCACACATGCCTGGCACGTACGACACAGGTGATGCAAGAGCCCCCCTGCTCTCTCAGTTCCGTAGCTGGAGGCCGAGGGTGCTGACAGCAGCGGATGCCTGTGCTTAGCATCCACCTGGAGCCTGTACAGAGGCCTTCAACACTGCCAAGGTTGGGCAGGGGAAGGTTGATTCAAATGTGCAAGCAAAGCTTACCGGGGATGGCCTGGTACCCCTGAGGGTATGTGGTGCTGGCTGAGCTCCTGCAGTTTGCGTAATGTTCTGCCCCAGAAAGAGCTGTCTCCTGCTCCTCCTCCTCCTCCTCTTCCTCTCGGGATTCCTCCTAGCTATGGAGCAGCTTTCCTTCTGGCTGTCCTGGCAAAGCACGTAGGTATAGCTGTCCCAATCTGGCCCTGCATTGAACCAAAATGAAACCATTTGATGGCAGAACCCCGGTTGCGCATGAGCTTTCTCACACAGCTTTTTCACAGATCCTTCCTCCAGGAGGGAAGAAGGCCTTGCAGGGAGGGAAGGAACGACTGGCACACCACACGAGCAGGGGGATTTTTCTGGAGTGCTAATCCTAACTCCTGGCAAGACTTTGCGTTGTCTTCGGGCAAGGTGGCAAACAGGGACAAAAAGAGAAAGGCAAAAGTGAAAAAGATAAAAGCATTTTTAAGCTATAAAACCCCTGGGACAGCTATTAAATGCACTGGGTATTCCCTTTGGCCGGCATAGGATGTCTGCTGAGCTAAATCAGGTTTACCCTGGAACTCAGAATATCTAAGATGAAACAAGCAGGTAATCACTAGCGGTCTAATTGTCTTTATGCCCAATTTGCACTACAGTGCCTTTTCCTCCACAGTTCTGCCTGAGGAGACCTGCAGGCTCGGAGCAGAGTGCTGCAGAGTATACATTTGGACATCAATTAGTCTCCACCTCAGTTTACTGCTGCTCTGGGAATAAGTCAGCGTTGAATGGCTGCAAGAGGAAATGAAAAGCGGAATTAGAATTGCATAACGGGGCACAGAGGCGAGATTAAGGCGCGGAGCATTACGTGGCGATGCCATACGCGCAGCGGGGCGGCAGCGTGTCACCCCGCGCACGCCCCACGCCACCACTGCCCCTGCCACNGCCCCTCCCGGCCCCGGCCCGGCCCGCCCGTCCGCGGGCCGAGGGCGCCCCCTGCTGGAGGCGGGCGGAGCTGCGCCCGGGGGGGTCACGGCGGGGACCGACGGCGGTGGCTCTGCGGTGACCCCCGTGTTTGACAGAGCGTTTGCGCGAACGCCGTTACTTTGTACGAAAACCACGCGTTTGGCGAATTCACATTCACCTCATAGGGTGGCTGAGGCTGGCAGGGACCTCTGGGGTCACCAGGTCCAACCCCCTGGTCCAGCAGGGCCACCTACCACCGGTGGTCCAGGTGGCTTTTGAATATCTCCAAGCATGGAGACCTCTCCAGGCAGCGGTGGAGTCAGCCAGGGCTAAAGTCACCCCACGGGGAAAAAGCCTTTCCTGAGGTCCAGAGGTGCCCCTTGCCTCTGGTCCCGTCACCGGTGTCCCTGGAAAGAGCCTGTCCCTCTCTTTCTGCCCTCCCTTCGGGTGTCTGTACACACAGGTACGACCCCCTGAGCCCTCTCCTCCCCAGGCTGAGCAGCCGAGGCCTTTCCTCGCAGGAGAGGTGCTCCAGCCCCGCCATCGTCTTTTGTGGCCCTTTGCTAGACTCTCTCCTGTTTGTCCATGCCTCTCTTGTACTGGGATGCTCAGAACTGGACACAGCACCACAGGGGTGGCCTCACCACTGCTGAGCAGTGTCACCTCTTTCTCCAGACCTGCTCCGTGTTGACCTGTGTGCACCATCCTTACAGTGGTCTGTCAGAGCTCTCCTTTGGGGAGAGGTGGCAGCACCTTGTCTCCTTGCCTGGGCCTCTGACAGTGTGACCGCCCAGTCCAGAGAACTGCAGGTGGACAGGGAGCACTGCTCAGCTACAACATGCTGTAGCCCCACAAAGATGTCATGAGCTTGTCCTCCTAGAAGGCACCGTTCTCCCTTCGGTCTCGTGTGGACAGCCAATGGTAGTGGACCTGCTAAGACATGGTTAGGGGTGTGTGGTGGGACCGCGCTGAGCTGCCGCAGCACTGGAGGCAGAGTATCTTTCAGCAGATCTCCCCACATGCGGACGGGCATCACATGGGGCTCTGCACTGGGCCCATCAGAGCCTTGGGAAGGCAGCGTCGGCCTCCCTCCGCTGGAAATAAACCCCAGCCCAGGGAGCAATTCAAGAAGGAGAAGAGCTGCAGTGGGAAATGGATCATTCTGTTGTTTCTTTGTTACCAGCTGTGGCACAGTCAATTTCCATTTTGTTAACTCAAATAAAAGTATAAACACAGCCTTTTTATTAGTACTATTTATTGCGAATGTTGAAGTGCCATGTAGTTTCGAACTAAGAGATGAACTGATTAGATAGGTAAGTCATATAATTAATTGGAAGACCCTTCCGTGACAATTATATATATCAAAGCCATTCAAGTGAGAAAAATGCAACCTTGAAAATGAAGTAGAGAGTTTAGTCATTGCTGAAACATACAAGAATATGTGTATTTAGATATTTTACACAAAGGAAATCTTGTTTACAGAAAAGAGACCTTGTTGATTATCTGATACAATCAAGTGCTTGTGAAATATAGTCTCTTACGGAAAGTGTTCAGTTTCTTCATGATTTAGAGACCTTCTTTCAGCTTGGAGTGCTCTCTTTCATATTCACAACTTGAAGCAGATAGTCCATCATCTAATAAAAAGAGAAAAATATTATTTATAATCCAGTCCCCAAAAAAGTAATTCACTAAGTTAATAAGCCTAATGTATATCTCCTCTGTGTATTCACATAACAAACACATTCCTAATAATCTTTCCAAAACAGCCCTCATTTGTCTTGGTTACCGCAATAACCAACTGCCAAAGTACGAGGAAACTCATTCTCCCAAATAATTCTGTCTGCCATCTCATTTATATAGTGTCTCATTAGTGTTAAAAAGCCAAGTCATAGAAACAATTTAAAGCTTATTTTCCAACTTACTTTTATACTTAGGCCAACTTGCAGGAGAGATTTCCCTTCTGATCTTTAACTACTTTAACTGTAATTTATTCACAGAATAAAGAGCAGGCAAGATCTTAATTTGCCTGGTATTGACTGAAAACAGAAGAAAATAACTCAAGTGCACCACCCTAAGCCTATTTCTCAGAATTATTACGCTCATCTCTTCGGCTTTTTTGACTATTTGTGTGTTACAGCGCTTTCCCTGCTCTGGGTGCGTCTTTTAGAAAGATTTTTTTTATTCTTGAGGAAAGCACAGCACAGTGTGAGCGTTAGTGGTGAATAATGCACCAAATGAATTTGAGCTAATAAGCAAGACCCTGAACTGAGTTACCTGAACCACATATCTGTATTTACTTCTGCAGCCTTTAGCTCTGGGGATTTCCGATCTTAAATTTTAAATTCAAATTTTAAATTAAATCAGCTAAATTTGAAAGAGTCCATGAAACGACGTCCTCATAGTGCATTTCTTGCCAACACAGCCTGTCGTCGCTCGTGTTGGGCAGAGGGGCGCGCGGGGCTGCACACGCACTGACAGACTCCCCGTGTCGGCACCTCCGCAAGTGCATATTCCATCCATGGGAGTTCCAGTCCCCTCGTGGCGACGTAGTCTCGGGACAGCTATTCCAGCAGCCGACAGTAGGGTTCACGATTTACCTTTTTTTTGGTCGCATTTCAATGCCTCAGTCCAAGGGGCCATTTCACAGTGAACAGTGACCCACTGTTAATATGGCGACTGGTTCCTCCTAGAATTAGTTTCTATTTCAAACTCAAACGCAATATGGCTGAAGAAGTATTTAATGCCACGTACAAACACCTCGTATGCACTGCCCCCCCCTCCTCAGTTTGCTCGGCCTGGCCGTCTTCCACCAAGGCAGGTAGCTACAGGCATCGGTCCTGTACCTTCGTTAGCGGTGGTGCAGCAGCACCTTAAAGGAAGGTGTTGTCTAACCAAAGTTTGTGCAACACGGAACCCCTCACATCCAGAAAAGTCTACAGAATCAAAATCCAAAGGTCATTTATGCTCTTGTATCACTGTACATCTATGACTGAATTTCATATGTACACCAGACTTCCACCTTTATAAATAAAGAAGGCATCCTTTATTAAAAATAATGATTATTGTTATTGAAACGTTTAGGAAACGGTCACAACCCTCAAAAAAGTAAAGCACATTCCTTTCGACCTTCAGGTGGCCTTCATCTGGAAGGCAGATCTCAAAAAGGTACAGAGCTGAACTTTCAGCTGCTGGGTTTGTACTTTCTGAAGCCAAAGGAAAACCAACACCCCGTACCTCGTCTAGGCGGCGCGTAACGCGGCGTTTGTGCCCAGCAGCAGGAAAGCACAGGTTACCTATTACTTTCACGATTATGGTTTACTTCAAGCTGGAGACAAAGTAACTGTTGAATGCTGGAAATCAAAGGCTCTATGGCAAAATGAGCTTCTGCCAGTTGTCATATATCTTAGTCACATTAAAGACATGCTCTTTTTAACTAATCATTGGAGAAATCTGGACATTCGAGGCAATAATCTCATTATTTCATGTCTATGTTCAATATCTGACCACCAAAATGTGGATATTAATTTAGGGTAAAAGTACACAGATATGGATAGGAGTCAACTTACTGGAGGCAACTTTCAGCCTTCGTAAGTACGATTTATTACCAGATACTTTTAGGAGTCAAAATATTTCCCTCTTTACATGGCATAATGGAATTTGTTAATCTAATTTGATTATAAAGCTGCACACTGCAGAGCTGAAGATGAGATAAATAGTTTTCTTTTTGGATAGTATTAATCACAGTTATGGTAACCAACGCTGTCATAAAGCCATAACCAGGAATAAACCTATGGACAGCGTTCATATCAGTGGTGTAAGAGACTTAAACCATGCCTTAATTTAATGGGTAATTTTTTACCCATATTCAAGTCAAAACCAAAGTATTCACTGACTTCCCTGCACCAGGATTTCAGGAGGAATAGGTGGCTGAAATCAGCTCAGGAATATTAATTACACCATATTACAGTACAATATGGGAAGGAAAAAAATAATCTTCCCATTAATGTTTTCAAAGGGGTGTATTAATCTTTTTATTCTATTTCAGTGTCACCCAAAAGAGTTCTGCAGTAATATTAACATTACTGTACCTGACAAGTTATAAAGGAAGTTTTCTAGTAAATTTTGCAATTTACATTATGTCATTTAGACCTTAATTACTTTCTGTAAAACCTCACTGATATCCTTCCAAGTGTATCTCATAGGATTTTCCAAAAGAACAGGGGCGAATCAGTTGTTATCTCGTGGAATAGCGCTAATAAGCACATTAACCTAAGGAAACAGAGGCGGCTCCTAGGCACACATTAGAGCTTATCAGTAGCCACAGACTCGTTTTCCAAGACCACAAATGACCATGGTGGTGGCCAGCACCATCAGCCGGGGGCAAACGCTCGCATGAGGCAAAGACAGAGGTGGGAAGAGAAGAAACTCTCCCACCGTGCTGCTCTGTCCGCTGATGGGCAGCGCCTCACAAGCCGGACAAGACAATGGGAGCCAGAAGGGCAACCGGGGGAGAGGGTCAGCATGACGCGGCTTCACGCACAACGCGCGGTGCCGTCTCCCTGCCCTCTGTAGCCACACCTGGTTTTCACACTGGCTTGGTTTTGCTGCGCTAATACAGAACTCGGTGCTGATGTGGTCACCCGAGCATGAAGTGCTAGAAAAGAAAAGAATGGAATGGCCAAGCAATGCGAAGGGAATCCAGACACTAAAATCTGCTTCATGCTCGCTGAGTTTATGCCCAGCAGCAAATTAATTCATAAAAAATACTGCCTGTGAGTGACAAACTGCAATCAAGGGTAGAGTCTTACTTTGCTGACTGACCGGTGCACCAGGCGCATTTCTGCTACTTTTCTGGACAATCCACAAACTAGAGGAAGCTGATGTGTTACTGTAAAATGAAATTTGAGTATATAAAGTGTTTTTACAGGTTTCATCTCACTTACATCTTTCCAGCTGCTATTGTCATCTGTCTCCCATGTGTTCCTGGTAGACCAGGGAAGCCCTCCTTTTAAAAAGTGAGCACTTTTATTTTCGTTCCCTTCCAGCAGCCGTAGCAAGTATTTTGAGATTTCTTCCCACTGCAGATAGTCTTCCAGCTGCTTGATATTTTCAGGTAATGCTGAAAACGGGGTCTTGTTTTCTTCTTCATAAACATAAGGAAAATCTCCAGTGCTCTTTTTCCCCATTAAATGTCCTGTAAGAACAATGACAGTAGCGTGAAATTAACCAAAACGGGTACAGATTTGGTTGTTCAGACATCACCTGGAAGTTGTTATTGACTGATAGTATGGAGGGAAGGGAAGGGGTTAGATGGTGTCAAAGGTGATACCCAACTGGGACCAGAGATTTAGTCACAGAGTCACACACAATTAATTTCTCTTACACCACATTGTCAGAGAAAATGTTGCTGAGAACAGGACAGAGGGGACCAAGCCTTTTGCCAGGAGAGGCACCCGTTAAGATTTGCTGGAATAAGAAGCGGGTGGAGGAGCTGTAGGTTTTAGACTCTCCCTGCCTTGACATGCGATGTGGGACCTGTCGCGTAAGCCCTTGTTCCAGCGCCTTCCGAGGAGCTAAACTGGATGCGCGTTTGGTATTCCACGCTTTACGGTCACCAAAATGCACCCAGAGCGGGCTGTAGGCTGCCAGGGAGGCCCCTGGGGAGGGGACGGGGAGAGGCAGCGGCGGAGGAGCCTCCTCCGTCCCGGCAAGGGCCCGAAGGTCCCGGCTGCGAGCGGGGCTCCCCCGGCTCTGGCTGCGCCCCCGGGTGCGGGGGGGCCCCGCGGGTCCCGTCCAGCCGCCGTCGGGCGCGGGTTTGGGCTCCCGCCTCCCCCGGGAAAGGCGGCGGTAGGAAACAACCGACGCCGGAACGTGCCAGCGGTGGGGGGCAGAGCCGCCTGATCCCGCAGCAGCGCGGGGAGCGGCGGCGGCGGTGGCCGAGGGCTGCCCGGGGCGGGGGCTGCTGCCGCGGCCGCTGCT
>VUYV01000375.1:590248-610155 GCA_008711295.1 Anarhynchus alexandrinus | reverse complement strand
GGGGGGGACGGAGACTTACCCACAGCCCAGTGGCTGCCGCGGGGGTAGATCTTGGTGAGCGCCGGGGAACCGCCGGGCTGCAACGGGGCCCCGCCGCCCTGCGCCGCCAGCAGCGCCAGCGCCAGCAGCGGCAGAGCTCCGGGCCGCCGCGGGCCGCCGCCGCCGCCCATCGTACCGGTACCGGTGCCGGTGCCCAACCGCCCTCCGCTGCGATGCGGCTCCGCCTGGGCGAAGCGCTGCCGCCGCCGTTACCGCCGCCCCCCATTTATACGGAGCCGGGACCGGGAGAGAGCGCAGCTCCCGCTCCTGACCGCCTCCTCACGGGGCCGGGGCTGCCGCCGCCCCCGGCACCCCCCCGCCCGTCTCCCCGCCCCGGTAGGCTGCCGGTTGGGGGTGGCGGCCCCGGGGCTCAGCCCTCCGTGCCGTCAAGCTGCCCTCCCCAGCCGCCACAACGGCCCAACAGTGCAGCGGCGGCGGCTGGGGAGGGCGCCGGAGGGCTGAGCCCCGGGGCCACCACCGATTCGACGGGCTCCCCTGGATCGCGCCACCATTGCCCTGTTTGCCCCCACCTCCTTGCTCCAGGCCGCAGGTGCCAGGTCGCTTTCGTGCTTATAGAGACCATCCAAAATTTCCCCTAGGGTTATTTTTCTGGGTTATGCTCGAAAACCAGAAGTTTGCTTTCCCCTCCATCCCGTTGCGTCTTACGCGGTGCTCTGAGGTGGCCTGGGTGGGCTGTGAGGGACATTGGGTGGCTGTGAGGGACCTCAGAGCGCGTGGGATGGACGCTGTTGGTGGTGCCTGGTGTCACCCATCAGCCCAAGGCCGCCTTGCCTGTGCGGGGTCAGCAACGGCACCAGGCACCCACCGCACAGGCGCTGACGGGGAGGAATGGCCCTGCCGCGGGAGCCTGCTCGGAGGCACCGGGGCCTTTGGCAAACGCGGAGGAGGTGGGTGAGGGAATGCCTGTGACACTGTGCGGTTTTACCCTCTGCTGCGCGGGACTGCGTGTACTCGTGCTGAGCTTTACTTGATAAAAAGGGTTTCACACTGTTGCCACAGACTGCTGGACCAGGGAGCCAGGGTGACGCTTCTGTTACAGCAACTATTTCTCTGAATAAGAAGTTTATGTTAAAATGAACTTAACTTCTTTACAGAACGTATGAAAATGACCACAGGAGTGGTTTGCTGCTCTAGGCTAAAGTGACTGAACAGGTTGAAAAATTTTTACAAGAGCTTGTGGAAAAAAAAAATGCTCCAGCATTTTTTAAGCAGGAGGAATGGCTGTAAAATGACCAGACTCAAAGGCCAACATCCCTTGAAGCTCATTGAAATAGAAGATCTTGTGCAAAGAGCTTCTTTTAATTTCCAATATCATGTAAATTTACTGTCACAGGTGACTGAGAGGTGACTCACAGATTTACAGGACTGTCTGCTTTCCTTGCACAGAAACCCTGTAAACTTTCCAGCACTCTCAGGCACCTGGAATTGGCCAACTTCGTAATAGTTAACGGATGAAAAGATTTTCATCCTGAAGAGGCAGTGCAGAGGAAAGGATGGATGAATCACCGAAGGAGACAATATACGACTGTAAAGGCCATGAAGAAGTGGAACACTTACACACGTACTCAACTTCGGTCATGTAAGCAGTTTCACTGCAGTGAGGGTGGATGAGTAGCAGAGGGACGTCGAGTCCTGATGTGCTGTTTGTCCCAGAGGAGAAGGACAGAGCCAGGGATGAAGTCATGTGGAACTGGTACAGTTCACATGATGATTTTGCTGTCTAGAGAACTGTGTCGGGAAGAAGGATGCACAGTTAAGAGACATGACTGTAAGGAACTTGCCAGATCCTTCAGCTGACCCTGCACGACTGGAACCGAACTACACCCAGTGGAAACTACCATGGGTGTGAATTAACATAATTACTGGGCAAGCTATTTAGTACAATCACTTTTGAAGGCAATTGTGTACCCTACTGTATGAGCTAAATTGTTCCCTTGTTTAGTCTTAGTTTATTGCATCTTCTTTTACTGATTAATGTGATTCATTCTTTTATTTTGGTTATTAATTATGCATTCTTGTTCAATTTACAATAGTACTCTCACGCCTCAATCACGAGTTCCACTGCGCAGCCTGCAGTAGGGCTGCACACAACATGTGCTCTCTGCCGAGGGACAGCTGATCGAGTACAATATTGCCATCCGTGGGAAATTCTAATTGTTCGTCGCAATTCAAGACAGGAAATGGAAAATTCAGGACACTGCCCATTTTCAGACACACCGGCGGCACTGGAAGCCCCGGGACTGTCCTTGCCTCCCCAGGCTGTTGCACCGGACCCACTTTTGTGCCGGAGCATCATCCCTCCCTGTGGCCTCTGGGACGGCGGTGCACAGCGCGGTGCGGCGCAGCGTGCCCTCCGCACAGTGCCGCTGCGGTTGCCCCTTGTTTCAGCCCCGGCAGCTCCAGAAGCCCCCGACACGGGTTCCCTCGGACCCCGCTCCACCGGGCAGCTGAGCCGAGGGGAAGCCATCAGCGCGTCATCTCCCTGAAACTACCACATTTGCACGAACCAACTCAGGAAGTCAGTTGTTTTCCCAGTACTACGTTCGACGCAGTGCTTTTGTTACTTTTACAACTGCTTCTGGTGTCGTTGCTTCTGTTGCTTTATGTAGGGCTTACTGAGGATTAACGACATAAAGCAGTATTGAAACCTCCTGGTCAATATGTCATTCGTGGCTGCGTGTACCACCCATGCTGTTAGCAAGCTTTGGCCGGTGGTGCCGGACCGTGGGTTCTTCCTCAGCTCCTCGCTGCCCAGCAGTCCCAAGTCTCTTTTACCACAAACACTATGCAAACAAATAAACCTTTTGCATATTTTGTGCATACACTCCATCTCCATACATGTCATGTGTTAAAGGCTATTGCCTTCACATTAAATCTCATTCTGCACTGCCTGGGGCTAATTTCATTTGAGATTGTTCCTCATACACTCCCATTTTCACACCTTGTATTATGGACTTAAGGGAAGTTTAAATTAGTTTGACCTTTAGGTGATTAAAGTTACAGTGAAAAATACCGATTTAGAAAGTTGATCAAACTTGAGTTTGAATTTTCTTTTTAATTAGCATTAGCTTTTTGAGCCGAGGGATATTTTTGCCAAGAAAAACACATTTTCAGGGTTTTTTCATAAAACAATTGAACATAAATTAAATGAAAAAATCTGTTTAACTCCTCCAAACAATCAAACTGGGTTATTTGAAGCGAGCCACCAACAAAAACTCAGTTTGAGGATTTTCTATTTTCCCGGGAAAGAAAAACAACAATGTTCCCAAACTAGAGCAACCCTACAGGCCTATTTATCTCTTTCAGTGTTACCTTTGCTTTTACACTGAGAGCCATCTTGAGAGCCTTCGCCCTTCACGGAGTATGTTCAATGGAAGGTATTCTTACTGTTTTCAGAAGAAACAGACCCCTGTAAAATCTTTAATCCCATAATTTGCACAGGTCTCTTGACTCATGCGTGCACAGAACTGACACCCACAATAACGGACGTGAAGTACTGAGCCCTCAGCAGGATCCCAAACGTGTCTGTAGGGAGTGTGAGACACAGGCTGCTGTTTTTCCAGAGCCGCCTGGGCTGCGTGGCTTAAGCTTTCCCCAAAATATGTTGCATTATTTGTAATATGTGCTGGACACATCACAAACTCCACTTCACTCCCGGGCACTTCCTCCTTCTTCAGGCTTGACCCTACATTTTTCTCAGCAGTCTCGGGCACCGGGTTTCACAAGATAATTAACTTAATTGGGAGGTACAGCAGCAAGAACAGCCCGGGCCGGGCACCTCCAGAGAGAGGGACCCCGAACGAAGAAATCCCTGGGCAATTATACCCTGGTGATCGATACACCCACCCCTCCCGCGCCCTTCAGGTGCCGTCTACGCACCTCTTAGCCCATGGTGATTGTTGGTCTGGGGTCTTCTCACACCTGATGGGATCCCGTGTCGGGGCAGGCTCTCACCTCGCTGATTTGCAGTTTCAGCCGCGGGTTGGAGCCTCTGTATCTGCTGGTTTACACTCCTCGTGCACCTGCACTCGCAGAACGTGGAGAACTGCAGAGTCCCAGACTAGGGAAAAACGCTACCGAAACATCAGGGTGGTATCAAAACACTTTCCCGCACTAAACCCAGCACTGCACCAGCTGCTAGGAAAATTACTGAGAAAAATAACTCTGTCGTGGCCTAAAGGCTGCAGCAAACGGAGCTGCTCATGCCACGTAAAGCCAGGAAAACAGCACAGCTCACACCGCATTGTAACCCTCACTAATTCACTCTAATTAAGACTTACTTATTTGCACTAAACAACTAATATCCCTCAAGAGTTGTGCCCAGGCGGCGATGGAGAGCCCCGGGGCCGGCGGGCAGGGAGCGTGCCGGGGGCAGGGTCATCGTCCCGGGCTGGGACCGGGGGTCTGCGGCCGTTGCCGTTAGTGGTCACAGCCGTTAGTGGTCACAGCCGTTCGTGGTCACAGGCTCTGCCGGCAGCCGCTGGTGGGATGGGGGGGATGGGGGGAATGGTGGCCGCCGTGTGCCGAGATGAGGATGCCTTAATCGCAGGGGAGTACATGCGGGAGCAATGCTGCTTGCTCATGGCCTTACGGGAATTAGGCAGATACGTTAATTAAATTAACTAACTGAATCTCTCTAATAAATACTCTTGTGGCTTGACACCACCCCCATGCCCCTTCAGGCCCTTAGTGGCTTTTGTTGAGCAGGAGAAAATGTACAATTTGTGCTTTTTTAATGGGCAGCGCATCTGCGCTCCTCGTCCTGCGGTGGGTGTGACGGGACCAGGTCTCTGCCCCCACCTCCCCCGCTGAGACCCCCACGGCCGCCCGGCGCCGTCCCAGACCCAACCGCCTGCCCACGGGGCTCCTCCATGTGCCGCAGCCCACGGCTCTTGGGAGCAGGTTGAGCTGGGCAGGAAGGAGCCGCTCCTTGACGTATTTGTTATGCCATGATCACTGGGAACTGTAGGTCCTGGTGACTTTTCACCGACAGGATTACCGTCGGTGCCACAGCCCCTCCAGCTACGGGCATTCTCTTGGCCGGGGCCGGCGGTTGCTCCTTCTTTTGTGTGCCTTTCCCTGCCCTGCTAGCACCTTTGGGCTAACGGGGCACGGATTTATGTACAGCGCTTTATGCGCCTTTGGGCTAACGGGGCATGGGTTCGTGCTTCATGCACCCCGGCGTGTCTTTCGCGGGGTCGCAGACAGAACCGGGCTGCAAACGGTCAGCAAAGGGAGACCGGACTGGAAAAAGACCTCAGCTCTGAAGCAGAATGACCCAGTCCCTTATAAACAGAACCAAAACATCTATTTAAAACTAAACCAAACCACTGCAAAGACGTCGAACTATTCCAATACGTCAATGCAGAAAGTGGCAAGAGCAGCAAATCTGACAGAGTGGTGTCCGAGAGCCCCACCAACATCACGGTGAGAAACCAGGTGAAACAGCGACTGCGACAAACCTCCATCCCCAACTGAGCAGAGGGACGCGCCACCTGCAGCCCCCACGCGCAGCACCCCCGGCCTCGCTCAGCAGTGGACGCGGCACGCGCCGCGCAGGGGAGGACGCACCAGAGGCATTGTCACGTACCCCGTCCCTCCCCGGGGAACTGAGAGCAAATAAAGCGGATCCATGTGAGGTCTCACACCGCCGTCAGCAGTGTCCTCTCGGAGGAAGAGGGTCACGTAGGAAAACCTGTGCTAAGGCGGCGGCTGGGCTGTGCCGCACGGGAGGCGTCCCCCCGCGGCCGGGGGCACGAGGGGGCTGTGCCCCCACGGAAGGGGCTGTGATAGCTCCCGTGGACCGTCCCACGGGTGGGCTGGCGAATACCTGGTCTGTGCTCGTGAGGTGGTTGGGGTGCAGGGCAGCCAGGTCCGAGCGGGCAGGGGCAGCAGGGGTGGCCCCAAAACCCGTCACTTCTCCTCTTCCTTAGCCCACTCTTGGGACACATTCGTGCCTTATCAGTATTTCTTCATTTACTTGTTCATAAGGATAAAAAGGGCAATATGGATTTATTCTAATTCTTATTTTTATTAACCTTTTCAGAAAAATAATAATTTCATAATATCCAGAAATACTATATGGGACTCTCCCAACACAAAAGGATCCAGGTATGATAAACGCATGTTATTGACTGAGAGTCGCTCATTCCTTCGAGACAACCTCTCCTTCCTGAAGAAGAAATCCAGTAACACCAATTTGTCTTTGAACACCAAGAAACATATCTCCTCATTTTAAAATACCTTTCTACTTTTCATGTATCCCATGGCAAAGTGAACTATTGTTGCGGTCCATGGCAGGAAAACATTAATGGATTTTAAATGCTATTATCACAATAACACTCTTTAATTTCCTTCCTTTACATTTTAGACAACTACGATTGTTCTATCAGCAAGGCAGATTTTATGGCAATAAAAAGGGATAAAAGAAAAATGGTGTGCCTTTCATCATTTTCTTTGTAGTGATCCTGACGTTAGAGACAGCTATAACATATGTACAGAACAAACAATGGCTTAAGCATATCGCCAATGTAATAACAGGGCACGGTCACTGAGGAATACTCTGTAAATGTTGAGGGTGCTGAACGGACTAATCTCCAGCACTTCCAACCCGTAGCCAGGGCAGGCGTTCTGCAAACAACCCGAAAATTGACTCTCTGCAGTAACAGTTCCCTGAAGAACTGAAGACATTTTTCAGAAAAGAGCTCCACAGCTTTGCGCAGGCTGAGCTCGGGCACCCCGAGCCGTCCCAGCGGGACTCCCCCAGGAGCTGGGGTCGGGCAGCGCAGCCACCGGCACGTGACTCGTCTGCCAACTCGTTAGTTCGCAACTAAACCTATGGAAAATAACCACCGAGGAAATGTGAAACTACAAGTTTCATTTCCCAAATGTCAACTTCCTTCCACATATAGCTGCTGCTGCGGGATTTATAAACACCATATGTGCTGGAGAAAACGGAGCTGAGGCACCTGCCCGACACAGGTCCAGACGGAGAACGAACAGCAGGAGAAGTGCCGGCGACGGAGAGGACGGGCATCAGCCAACCGTAAGGCAATCAGCTGGTCCCAGACTCCCGCCACAGGAGGTGAAGCAGGAGAACAGCACCGCATCCAGCGGAAAGGCCACCGTTCCTCAGGAGCGGGGAGCCACCGCGGCCAGCCCGAGCCCCTGGGCCACGGTCAGTGCCCAACACGGCCCCGGCGGCGCTGCCACCGCTGGAGCGCTGAGCTGGCCGGGGAGGTGGGCCCGGGCTACAGGCACGCACCACCACCTTCCCAGAGAACATGAAAAACCCCGGGTGGCTCTGGCTCCTGCTCCTCCTCCCCGCTCGCGCCCGCAGGGCAAAGGCGTCCCCTGCGCCCCGGTGCCTCGCAGGGGATGGTGCAGCGACCCCCCCAGTGCCCAGCCCTTCTGGCCCTCAGATTTCCCACAAACCTGTCAGTTTGCAGACAGAGGTTCATAATTCAAACAGCTTCAAAATTGAGGTGGTGTTCAGGTTCATGTCAGATTTCCATACACCTACATATAGTCACAGACTATACATAGCACCATGCTGTGATATGTATGTATAGTCTCTGCTGACAGCATATTCACACACAAATGACAGAAGCAGCGACGGTTCTATACACAAAAGCCGTGTGCTGCAGCATCAACGATGACAGAAGAGATGGAATATACTTATTTCAGCCAAGCTGTGTAGCAGAGAAACATATTGAATTTTTGTCATGTGGGTGGCTTACGTTTTGTTTGCTTTTGACCCCTAAGATGTTCAAAGAAACGCTGATAAAATCCATATGCGCAGAGGAAAATGTGCTTTTCATCACTGTTGCTCACTATCTTGATTAAACATGGAGAGAAATGACTTGCTAAGCAAGGCTTAAACTGGAGTTCTCTCTCCAGTTACTCCATGTGCTCATTTTATCTGCAGCGATGCAGGCGGCAGCTCAGCCTGAGGGTCTGGCTGAGGGATTCACGGCATCACAGACTGGTGAGGGTTGGAAGGTCCCTCTGGAGCTCCCCCAGTGCCACCCCCTGCCAGAGCAGGGGCACCTCCAGCAGCTGCACAGGACGGCGTCCAGGCGGGTTTGGAATGGCTCCAGAGGGGGAGACTCCCCCACCTCTCTGGGCAGCCTGTGCCAGTGCTCTGCCACCCGCACAGGAGAGAAGGCCCTCCTCAGGTTGAGATGGGACTTCCTATGGTCACGTTTGTGCCCGTTCCCTCTTGTCCTGTCACTGGGCACCACTGAAAAAGGACTGTTCCCATCCCCCTGGCACCCTCCCTTTAAGGACTGATAAGCATTGATAAGATCCCCCCTCAGTCTTCTCTTCTCCAGACTGAAAAGCCCCAAGTCCCTCAGCCTTTCCTCGTAAGAAAGATGCTCCAATCCCCTCATCATCTTCACAGCCCTTTGCAGGACCCTCTCCAGCAGTTCCCTGTCCTTCTTGAACTGGGGACTCGGAGCTGCTGGCGCTGCGAGGAGCAGACGGGCACCCGGCCGGCAGTGGGGGCTGCCCCGCGCATCCCCGGCCTTTGCCACACTGGCGTCAGCGCTGAAGCGCTGCGAAGAGAGAAGCGGAGGAGACCGAACAAAGCCCATGTCCCGCTCAGCCCTTCCCGCAGGCTCACCACCGCTCACGGCCACAGGGACCAGCCCTGCCCGCAGCCCGAGGGTCCGTCCCTCACTGGTGGCCCAGCCCGGGGGTCCCCACGGTGCCCGCGGTCCCCTTCCGCACCGGGTGCACGGGGACAGTTTTTAGCCAAGCTGCAAAAAGGCAGAAAACCAGAAAAAACACAGTGCTTCCATCAAAGCCTGAGCTTCTCCGACTCCCAACCGCTCAGTTATAGACATACTGCTTGTGCCTGCAGCATCTTGATCTTTCTCACAAAAACCTGCCCAGAGGCCTTGTTAGGATGGAGGCATTTGCTTTAAAATGCTCTTTTCTTTTCTCCAGTGACAGTATTTCACACCAAAATCCGAGCCACCCCTTCTTCCTGGGGGTATTGATATCTAAGCAGCATCCCAGCTGAGGTGAACCAGTTACCACAGCCTCAAGGATCGATGGAGCACTCTGCCTCCAGTTAATGAGTCAGTAGATCTGCCGATTATATCCTTGATCTGTTCGCACTTCAAAGGGAAGCTGCAGCCTAGACGCAGAGCCGGCAATCGAAGAAAGAAGTTGTGTTTGTAGAAAAGGGAAAGCATCTCGATGCATCAGGTACGTGGGATCTTAACCCGCTTCTTTTCATGCGTCAGCCCCATCTATCACCTGCCGAACACACGCACAAGCGCAGTTGGTCCCTCACCTCTGAAGGGTGTATGTAAAATTCTGCTTGCAGCACAAGGAGCAGCAATATAAGCACATTTAGTTTGGGGCTGGTTTGTGGCCTCGCTGCAAATTATTGTAGAGGTGATAAACAGCCGAATGGGACAGAATAGAAGAGTCCACCTGGGAGGGACCTACAACCACCGTCCAGCCCAACTGCCTGACCATGCCAGGGCTGACCAAAAGCTAAAGCATGTTGTTAAGGGCATTGTCCAAATGTCTCTCTGATGCTGCCAGGCTTGGGGCATCCACCACCTCTGTAGGAAGCCTGTCCCAGGGTTTGGCCACCGCTCGGTAAAGAAATGCTTCATAACGTCCGGTCTGAACCTCCCCTGGCGCAGCTTTGAACCGTTCCCAGGTGTCCTGTCCCTGGATCCCAGGGAAAAATGCTCAGCACCTCCCTCTCCAAATCCCCTCCTCAGGAACTGCAGAGAGCCATGAGGTGGCCCCTCAGCCTCCTTTTCCCCAAACCAGACAAACCCAGAGTCCTCAGCTGCTCCTCAGAGGATGCGCCTTCCAGCCCTGCACGGCTTTGTTGTCCTCCTCTGGACACATATGAGTACCTTCACATCCTTCTTAAATTTTAATGACGAAGTTACATGGTATAGTTGGGAAAATCTAACAGCTCGCTCTTCCCAAAGGCTAACCCCGTTCCTCCTCCTTTGCCTCTATCACGCTCCCCCTTTCCCGTGCCATGCGCTGTGCTGAGCCCACTCAACTCACAAACCCGTCACGAAACTACTAACTTCTCCCCGACTTCCCAAGTCGCGTTGGCTGCACTGAACGTGAGAGCTTACACAGAGAGATACGCGGCCATGTTGTCTGCCGCAGGAGGATCATCTGATCTCAGCAACCGGAGCTGATGGCAAGTTCAGCTGCAACACATAAAGTCACCTTCAAACTTGTCCTAAGGAAGACCAGCAGGAAAAGGTGCTAACATTCAGCTACAAAATACATGAAACAGCAAACTGCATTCTCTCTGCTGCAAACTCTAATAATATTTAGTAGACATTAAGTCATTCAAGCATCATACAGTGCAGTTTACTCAGAGCAGAAAGAAAACATTCTCCCGATACGCATTTCACCATCGAAGATCATTTATCATTGTTTACAAGCCTCAGAATGAAAAGATTCTGTACCGTTACCTAGGAGAAGGAAAGGGGTTTTGCCCAGAATCTAAGTTTCTGGTAGAACTTTTGGCCTTAGGACATTGGTCCTTTGCTCCCTGGCTTCTACCTGAAGGAAATTAATGAGCAGCACTATCTAAGTAGCTCATGAGAAATGGCAATGGTTGGCTCAAAGCAGCTCAGGCAGCTACAGGAACGGAAGTCAAGAGCAGAATCAAGAGCAGCCCAATGCCGCTGGTCACGAGTGATCTCTAAGCGCTCACCGGCAGCCAACCAAACAGGCCTGGACACAGCAGCCCCAGGCAGCAAACCTGGGTATTTCTGCACAGAAAAGGTAAGCTTGCTAGCCATCAACACAAATACTATGAGATTTTTTTTTAGAAATGATTAAGAGATTCCTGAATCTGAAAAAAAAAAAAAAAAGTCTTTTATCCTACGTAAGAATAGCTGTGCCATGTTTCAGTTGTTTCACCATGTTTTTAGCCTGTTCTAGTGTTCAACCACCTGCACAGTAAAAATGACTTTCTTTTATGTTCAGATGGAATTTCTCAGTGGAGCCCGGTGACAGGGCAAGAGACAAGTCCAGCTCCATCTTCTCTATACCCTTCCCATGCAGGCAGGAACTTTTCATAATTATGTAAGATTTATCATTACGGCATCTGGTCCTACTAGCTGGAAAAAAGCTAATGTTTGTCACAAAGGAGAAAGCAGACCACTTATATGGTTGAACAAGTTCTTGCCTGTGGCTGACCAAAGCTGCTTCGGCGGATGCATTAGCAGATCTCTGGGCATCCAGCTCAAACGAGGAAGATAAACCAGGGCCGCGCTGTCGCTGCAAGAGCAGATACAGCAACACAGACAACTGTATTTCACTCCATTGCGCAAGTCAATTCTGCGGGCTAAGATTTACCAAGAAGAGTTAAAACAAGACACAGGATATCATACCTAAGAAATACAACCTTTCTTTCTGAGCATGAACCTGCATATTTAGATGTTATCCTTGTCTCATTTTACTAATCCATGTTTCCTCAACGCAAGAATAATTTCCCACAGTAACGTGTCCCATTTGTCATTTGGGTTATGTCCAAACCCCACTCTCGAAGTTAGAGCTGACTGTGATTGCGCTGGGGGAGGTGGATAGGAATAAATCGATTTCAGCAGTACCGGGGGGGGAAGTCCTACTACACATACACTGTCTCCAAAAACAAAATTATTTTTTCTTAACCGTGATGGTACACTTCTGGGAAGACTGCATTACGGATACCTAAATTATTCTGACATGCCATTTATTATATTCAATTTTATTTCTATACAATTTGGCACAAAACAAGTCAATTTTATAATACAGTTTGTCATGAAAACTGCTTAGTAGGACACAAAAGAAGTAATATTACTTGGAAAAATTCAGCAGTTGTCTGCCTTTCAGCACTAGCAGTTACAACAGAAGAGGTGCCATTATTGTATAATACTATATTTTTGTAAAGGTAAGGGATTAGAGAATAAACAAAACTCCATAGGAAAAAAGCATCATGCTGTTCCTTATCAAAGCTACAAAACCAAAGCAAGAGAGGAAAACAAGTTCTGCTTTGTTGAAGGTACATCACTGACATTTGAAGCCAAGAAGAGAAAAACCCAGAATTTCATGTAAGGCAGTTATCAGGTAAGTTTTTAAAGGAAAAAAAAATCAATTTTATGTTTAACACTATTCAGGTATCATATGATAGAAGAGAACAATACGTTCTCTAAACTGGAATATGAATTATATCTTATTGGTAATATTACTGAAGTACATTGCTACTCATTCAGTAATTTATAAGTATTAATAAAGCCCCATAAAAGTCTTTTTATAAGGTTTGTTTTATAGCTAGGAGCATAAAGGCAAAATGGTTAACAGCGTGAATTCTAGAAACATACACACTCCCTAAAAATCAGGCCATTAGGGTTTTTTTGTCCCTACACCACAGTGGGGCAAGTTTCAAATTCAGGGAAAAAGTTCCACGTTTTCATTTCTCAGTTCTTAATCAGAATGAAAGAGCCTTTCTTGTCTATTTTTGTCAGACCGTATCTAGACAACTTTCTTCAGGCATAAGTCTGACTAAACTCCTACAACGCACTACCTGTTCCAACCCATACGCTATGTCCTACAAATACGGATAAAGACAGTTTGTATGGTCGTGAAAAGAGAGGGCCCTGACAGAGATTAAAAATAATCAAGCCAAAAAAAAAAAAAATAAAAGAACAAACAGGAGGGAGAAAGTGGGTTCGGATGCAGTACCACTGAAGAAAAACAACACAGCACATCAGGGAGTGCCATGAGCTGCTGTAGCACATGACAGTGTCTCCCAAACCAGCTACAGGCTAACTGAAAGCAGCATCTATTTAAGACAGAAAAGATGCCATTTCATAATTAACCAACAGCCAAAAGCTTTACTCATTAGTTGTACAATTTATTTAGACAAGACAAAAGCTTGTACAGTTTTGTAACTGTATACAGAAATGAAAACATCTGAAATATATTAGGTTTTTTCCCCTGTATATTTAACATTGTTCTTGGAAAAGTGTCTCTTTTTTTTTTTAGGATTCCCGTTTCAGCAGTACATATGCTCCCATCACTGCCAGAAGAGCATACTGCAAAAGAAAATAGAGAATAAAGTCTCATTATAATCTATCTTCATAGAAGCTCTGAAATTAGAAATTGTTCAAAGTGTGCCCTCTCCAATGTTACACCTTCTAGAGGAGTACACAATTACAGCTGTGTTCCTACAGAATTACAGGAATATTTTAACGTGATCACATTCATTATAAACAGGCATCACAACCACATGCACTTAACTTATGACATTCCTATAAATTAAATGTTTTCAAATTATTACATATACGAAATTCTACCAGATAACAGACCAGCTAAAATAAGCAAGAAAATAAGCAAGAAAAACACAGCTCCTTTTACATTAGGTACCAAACCACAGAAACAAGTTTATTAACATGTATTCTTATATGCAAGACTCTTACTACCTTTACTTGCTAGTTTATAGTTTTAAATTTAAGTAGTCAATATGTCTGTATACATACCTTAAATTTTGGATAGTCATTCATTATTATAGTTACCATACCAACATAAGGCAAAAATCTATAATTGACAAAACAGATGAACGTAAAATTAACCCTCAAATATTACATGGAAATATTTCAATGTTACTCAGTCTCGAATATTTTAGATAACGAGTTTCAGAGAACAAAAATCAGGTAGACAGCAACAGCTTTAAAGACAATATGTACTTAATGAAAATTTGGGAGCAAGATTTCTCAGATTTCCCTCTCCTCCCACACTTCATCTTGCTGCACATTATTCACAGCATTAAAAATATACACGGATGCAGAAATGGCAAGTAAATATCATCGTAATGAGGGGTGCTCAAAAAGCCTAACGTCCTACAACACAGGGGAATCAGCTTTTTAGGGTCTCCTGTTGTTCTGCAGCTATAAAAGACATATAATCTAACACAGAACGGGTTTCAAACTAATACAGAAAGTATTTTAAATTAGCATTTAACCTAGTCTACCAGCATTAAGGGTTTAGAGGGGCACTTGTTCTGTTTCTTTTTATTTAACTTGAAGGCAGGGATGGCGTCTAAAAAAAAATAAATAATCAAGCAAACAAATATTCTTGCAGAGAAGTATTTTGCACTGTTATGCAAGTTAACCCTGTATTTACAGCAACTTATGGAACTCTTAGATTATATACTTGTGTATTTTATTCCCTAATGTGACACAAGAAGTCCTATTTTGCCCTGGGTTTGGCCCGCGACGTTAACCTTAGCCTACCGGGCACAGCACAATTCCCATCGAGCTCCTCGTGGCATCACTAAGACTCTCATAGCCCAAACAATACTAACACTGTGCTACAGGCTCCAAGCAAAGCATTCCAAATAAGAACAGTGTGAAACAATCATTTACGCTTGTCACTAATGCATATCCGAATGCAAAATATTTTTTTTCCTTAGATAAAAATGTAATCAAGTCATCTGAGAAAAATCTCAAAAGATTTCATCTCAACTGCGGAAGGGGACAAAGTCAAAAGCTCAAACCTCGCATAAAATTCCTGTGGAATGTGGAAATAATTTCCTAGTAATTTCTAGCAATTACAAGGATAAGTTGATTAACTTTGTATTTACTGTTGAAGTATTTGTTAAATGTGCCATTTTCCCAAAAAATTAATTTCCACTTTCCACATCAGTGAGAGGATTACAGAAATCAACTTTTCCAGGTAAAGTAGGTTTTTAAATTACCATTTTATTTAAGAAATTTAAAAAATATCACACCAGATCTAGTTTGTACCAACAGCAGAACTGATTTCAATTGAAAATTTTCTTTTAGTTACAAAGAACGTAGACATTTTGCATTACTTACCCTCTTGCTCTTCCAACAACATCTTTCTTCTCTAACCAGTTCTGACCTTCTTTGTATAATCCTCTATCATCAACTTCATTATTATCACCTTTAGTCAGAAATTTGATGTTCCCATTTTCTCTAGAAGGCAATGAGGTGATGAACTAAATACCACTTAATTTTAAAACCTCAATTAACATCTACAAAGCACAATGAAGATGGAAAGTGCTACAAGATTAGATAAGAATGTTTACTTCCAGTCCTGCTTATTTAACAAGCACCATTAAATCATTAACATTATAGAGTTTACTGACAGGGTCAATAGGCTTTAAAAAGAAATGTTTTCTAAACAGTCCTAGATTGCCATTTGATGTAATCAATTACACAACGAACACGAAAGGGATATTGTCCATCCAGAGCAGGCAGTCAACTTCCTCAACACAAGCAGGATGTGCCCATCTGGGAAAAAAAATCCCAACCCTCTGCATTTTCAACAGAACTGAAATTTAACTCTGAAATACTGAATACCCTACTAAGAGGTTTGGTTGTGTGCTGGGTTTGTTTTGTTTTGGGTTTGTTTTTTTTATTTTGGAATAAGATCCTGTGAAGTCATCACACATTAGTGAATTTCACTGTATTTGAATCACAAATGTCAGATAAAAATCTTCCCTTAGGAAACAAAGTGGTATAATAACACAATGCTTTAGGCAATTTTCTTCTAAGTTCTATACACTTGTTTAACTCTTAGTAATCGTATTTATGTCAAAATAAAGCTTTGTCCTCATTTTGATGGCAATAAATATTGAAGAGCCTCTAAAGTACCTGTAGATCTGCGTCAAATTCAGTATTTTGTCACTAATGCTGCAATAGCGAGTTCCAGGTAAAACCTCACTTACGTTTGATAGTTATTAATGTGGCAAATAAAAACCCACACGTAACCAGTCTTTAAATAACATCACACGGACAAAACACTATGTGGGGTTTTGGGGGCCTATATGGAGAAACCCAAGCGACAGGAAGGCTTCCCCAGGAGCCGTTCTTCCCCCAACCCAGCCGAACCCCGCAGAGCTCCAGCGCCGGGCTGGCGTCCTGACCTCTCCTGGCTGCTGCGGAGGCTCAGTCCTTTTTGTAGGAATAGAGGTTTAACCCCCTGAACACACCTAAATCATAACCTTTCCCTACTGTTTCAAATGAACAAAGTATCCTGAACGTGACATAATTTAACCCCTGCTGTTAGAAAGCCTGCCATGTTTCACTCCCTTTCAAGCATTAGGCATATGGGCAGGTGATACACGCAAGACTTTGGTTCAACACTCCCATTTAAATAAAGTTATGAAATTTACATTCTTCAAAATCATTTTGCTCAAGAAGTTGCTAAGTGCAAGTAACGATACTGAGAAACAAGGAGTTTTTATGAAGACAAATTAGGTATTAAAAAAAAAAGCAGAAGTAATTCTTGGATCTGTGTATTTGTTTCAAAAAAGTGTTGAAGAACAGATACTACTCAAAAGATGAAACAGCTCCCATTCGTGGCCAGGACTTCCTGAGGAGCAAATATGTCAATGCTTGCCACCTCCAGGTCAGCTTTTTGCTGTGCAGAACTGGAAACAGAACTGCCTCTCTTTTGTTTGAGAAGGAACTGTCTATCACACCAGGCATATGCAATAAAGGTAAAAACAAGTAATCTAACTTGTTGCTTTTCAGCATGAATTGTTGTTGGCATTGTGACTAACAGACACAAAAAGAATAAGAATCTCTTCTTTCATTCTGAGTCAAATCTCTTTTCTGAAAAACTTCAGTTAGCAAAGATCACGTACTTGTCAGACTTCATCTACTGTTCTGATCCTGAACCTTCACCTTCCTTCAGAGATTTGCTTTTAGAGGTAGCTATTTCTCATAACCAAAATCCCAATCCTACAAGAGTCACTAAAGAAGCGGACTCTGCTCCCAGACGTATTGCTACTGCTGGCACAACAATGCGTACAGCTCGTGTTACCGCACTCCTCTTTGGCACAGGGTTACCTACTTCGAACCCGAGCAACTTCCCTGAGGGACCAGAGTCAGGGTCTCAAGAAATGTGCCACAGAACTGCGGACAAAAGCAGATTACATCCTATCTTACAGCATATCCTCACTTGCTTTTTTCATAAAATGCTACCAAATTAAAACGTGAGTGAAAGTCATGGTGAAGGAAACTATGTTTAGAAACAAGGAAATGCCAAGTTACATTACTTTTCATGTATTTTGATTACTCTGTGAACTATTGGAATGTCTCTGCCTTCAACTTTAAAAACAACTATTTCACCAGCTCTGATTGGGTCGTCGTGGAAATTTGTTAAGAACAACAGGTCTCCCCTGTGAAAAGCTGGTTCCATGCTGCCACTGCAAAGAAAGAGAAAGAGAGAGTTCATCAGCATTATGGTATCTGAACGAACCACCATGAAAACAAAGAACATTTAATTTTTACAGATAAACTCACAATTTCAACTGAAGTCTGTAGCTTCACCCATTCAGTAACGCTACACAGACCTTAAACACAACCCAAACCTCAGCAAGTCCCAAGCTGAGCCAGCCCACAGAAGACTTCCTTACTGCCTCGGTGAAAGAAAGGAATGAGCAGTATAGAAAAGCAGCAGTATTGTAGCTCTGATGAAGGAACAAACTGAGCCATTCTGGTTAAGAAAACCAATCCATTACTGAAAAGCCAACGAATGCTTCCCAGTACAACAGGAAGTACTTCTCTACACAGAAAGAGTTTAATTAACACGAGCAAGAGTTACACTTCCATCAGTGATTTATGATCAGAAAAACCATGCCTTTTTTCAAAGCCAGCCATAGTATCTTTTGGTAACAACCTTTAAGGTAGGATTCCAGATCCCATAACTAATAACATGAACAGACAATTACTATTAGAATACTGTTATTTTACTGCATGCATTCCTTGCTGACACACATTCAATTTCTTTAAGGCTGAATCTTCCTTGAACATGTGTTTAACTTCATGTATTTGATCAGCACTCGGGGGCCTGGCTGTAAAGACTGGCTTTTTATATACCAGAAGTAAGGCACCACTGAGAGAGAAGCAACACACAAGTATAATTTACTCATAAAAGGAGTTTTACTGTAATACAATTTTAAAATAAATACACATATGGTAAAAAAAAAAAATAAAATTAACAAACACACCAGAACCTGTTCAATGGCTTCACTTATTTTCTTCAGAAGACAACGGAAACTTCATAGGATTACATGTATTTATATGAAAGCAGAATTAACCTTTTGGAATCCCAACTCCTACACAGGGATTACTATCCCTAGGTAGCAATATGTAGATGTAAGTAATCTTGAGTAGTTTATCTGTTAATTAAGGGAACAAACTGAGATTTTCAAAGGTTTCATACATCTACTGCTTCTACAAACCGCAATGAAAACTAGACTGCAATTACAAAAGCAGCCTTTGCCCAGTGTCCAAAAAGTTAGTAGAAAATAAGTGTTTGAGTACTTCTTAAAGTAGGTGACATTTCAAACTCCAAATCTATCCAAGGGGGAAGGGGAGGAGAAAAAGGACAAAACAATATTTAGACTTTAACAAAAAAGCCTTTACGTTGACTTACCTGAGCACCACAACAATAGGGCTTTCACTTCCAGTAACGACGATCAGCCCTTTCCATATCATAAGGGCAGAAGACACTATCATGGCAAAATTTAAGACTTGGTAGTACAGCTATATGAAACAAGAAAATTGTTTTTAAAAGTTACTGTGTTGTATTTAGAAGCACAACACAGAATTTCAACCCACGTGTACCACTGAATCCCAATCCAGGCATGTGGACTTCTATGCTAAAATCGTATTCCAACAGAAGCTTCATGGAACAGATGGCTGTATGGGCAATCCAACCACCCAAACCATACTGCAACATGAAGTTTTAATGCACTGTGTGCCTCAATCTTGGCTTATTAGGTCTGTGCAATACTGCCATTTGTTACTGCTAGAAGCTGGTGAGCTGACTAGCAAAGACTTCCAAAATATAGACAACTACACGGCAAACGATCAAATCTATTTTGATCACACATCCCTGACTCCTAGTTGAGCTCATAAGTATTCAAGACATGCATAAGAAATGCTATAATATAACATTTTTGTTTAGAAAGAGGAGCCATGGGGGTGGAAGAGAGACAATAAAGAATATTTTTCTGCTATTGTCAGGCAAAAGCGTCTTACGTGGAAAATCTTTTATCGATTTCACTAACTTTCTGCTCCCAAATTCTACTGCTTCACCAGCCGTTACAGCAGTGGATATGTTTTCTTCACACTACCTCTTTTTTTTTTTTTCTGGGCAGCATACAATGATACTCTGGCGGAACATGGCTCTGCCCATCTCCATTTATCATGGGGCTCACCGATGGAAAATATGGAACCAGAAATTTCCAGACCATCATTCTAGTGTGAAAAGATATATGCTGGGATTTTCAGGTACGTGACCCATTTAACAGCACTGGCCAAGCTTCAATATCTGCTCTGAAGTTTCTTTGGTTTTGTTGGTTTTTTTTTTTAAGTGATTGATAGATATTAGAAAAAACCCACACCAAGGAACTTCTGCAGCCTGGAAACCAGAAGGTTTGTCACCACTCTTATATTCTCCCTTCCAAGCAGTTACTTGCACAACCGCACAGCACAGATAAAACAAAGACACCTATTTTGAGCTACAGGAGTTCCAGCACAGCCGTTTGTTCCATGCGCTGCTCCCGCAGAACGGTGCCGACAACCGACGGGAACGTACGAACGCGGGGTCTCAGCTCTCCCCCGCCGCCCCCCGCCCCGCGGACCGTTCCCGGCGCGGCCGCCCAACGCTCCCCGGGAAGGGCAGAAGGGGGGACGGCCACGCACACCCCCGGGGGGTGCACGGCCCAGCCGGCGCCGGAGCGGCCCCCCCACCGACGGCAGGCGCGGGAAGCCCGGCCCGCCCCGCACCCCCGGGCGGCTCCGGACCCCCCGAGCGGCCTCCGC
>VUYV01000375.1:530101-589617 GCA_008711295.1 Anarhynchus alexandrinus | reverse complement strand
ACCCCCGTGTCACTGCACCCCCGTGTCACGGCGCCCCCGTGTCACTGCACCCCGTGTCACTGCACCCCGTGTCACTGCACCCCCATGTCGGAGCACCCCGTGTCACTGCACCCCCGGAAGACGGACTATTTCTGGGTTTGCTTTGTGTAATTAAGATTTTAATTAAAAAGGTGTGGAACAAACTTCTTTAAGAGCGGGGTCTGCCCGCTGAAATGTGTGATAGATTCTCCCACAGCAAAAGTCTGTCTGCAATTCCCCACAAGTAGGTTTTTCATGCCATGCTACTTAACTTTTTTTTTGTTTTTTTAAATAGAGGTTTTCTCCTTTGTGAGATCTGCTTGCCTGTTTTTTTTTCAAATGACAAATAAAGATTAAAAATGGTGATTGGGACAAAACGATCAGTAAGTACAATCAATATAAGACACTAACAAATCACAGTCTCTTGTGGGTGACTGTTACCCACAAAACCTGGAGCTGCATATGGTTTTTCATGCTTTTTCCATGAGGTATTGAGTCCTTTTGCAGAATTTACAGATGTGTCTGGATAAGACAGAGAAAAGGAATGACAGTTCGGTGAAGCTTTAGGAAAAGTCCAAACACCGGTTGGTTACCTGCTGCCCATGACACAAGTGTGAGAGTTGTTATTGTAAGAGGGTAGTCCTTCAGGTCTTTGATTTTTCATTTGCTCCTCTAAGAGTTGCTAATTGCTCATTCCCGTGAGCTCAGAGTGTCCCACATGTTCTTCTGTTTCAAATGAGTCTCTTCATGATGAGTAAACTGTCAGTTGCGCCTGCGCTGTTGACAGAGGTGCGCTGTGGGGATGATTTAGAATCCATACCTATTTATGCGCCTGTAAACCTTCCCGGTGCCGGCTAAATCCTGCTTCCCCGTGGCTGACTGCTCCCGTGAGTGCGCTTCCCACATGTCTGATATTTGTACAACTGGGAAATGATGATCACAAAACTGCTAACAAAAATATACAACACATAAGCTGCCCATTGTCTAATTACACTTCTCTCCCAGAAAATTGTGCCTTTCAAGCAAAAAAAGGCCAAATTCTCATTTACACCAGAAATAATTGCAGCTGGAGTAAATCTAAGGCCGTCATTGGATGTACCACTAATTTACAGTAGGGCAGCAGATAGACCAGTAACTCACAGGCAATTCTAAACAATCTGACAATTAAATCTTTGTTAAATTTACTTTGCCATTGGAATTAAATCTTTATGTTATTTCTAGTGGTTATAGATGTACATTTCTATTACAGTAATTCATTATATTAATGCAGAATATCATAGTTACCTTAATATAAAAAAACCCACAGCAAACCAGCTTTTGCTCCAAAATACTGTGTACCACACCCAAATTCCTACTAAAGTACAGTAGATTTAAACCTTACTTTGCATTTAAATGTATGTTGACATTTAACAGTAAATATTTGACACTTTTCTATTATCCAGTTGTTCTAAGCGAGTTTACAGCCTTTGTTTGCAAGGTTATTTTATACCGGCTGTGACGTTAAAGCAGTTTGGGTTGGTGAAGGGTATCTGCTCCAATGAACTGTTTCAGAGCGTTTTTCCCGGTTCGACAGCTGAACAGCGCAGTACGGGGACGTGTGCGCTCAGCAGTCCGCAAATACGGCTACTCCAGTGTGAGAAACGGGCAGAATCACAGACTGGTGAGGGTTGGAAGGGACCTCTGGAGATCATCCAGTCCAACGCCCGGACTGGGCAGGCACCAGAAGGTGCGGCCGGTAAGCCCCGGGGCTCGCTGGTGCCTTGCTGTGCTCTCTTGTGGCCGCTGCACCCCAGAGTAAATGGGGAGACTTTTGAGGCTGTTGCAGGATTTCACTGACGCAAAGGCGACAGGAAGACTTAGGATGCCGTTGTGCTTCTGCATCGTCCTGCGGACGTGGCTGCGCACAGTCTCGCTGTGGTTTAGAAGTCACAAAGTGAATGGCTGAAAATAAAAGGATGAATTTGCGCCCCAGACCAGGGTGCCACACGCAGAATGGAGGCACGCGGCTGCGCCAGGAGAGTGATCTCTGAGCGTTGTTTGCAGGTAGTGCTTTAACTCTCAAACCAGGCAGAAGATTATTCTTGCCTGTTGTGAAGTAGGAATACATTAATTCTGGAGTCGGAAGACAAACCATTTAGCGGGGAAATGGCAGAGAAAGTAAATGACAAAGACTGGGCAGCGTTAGAACAGGTCCTTGCAGTCGTTCCTGATGCACAGAATAAAAGGTGGAAGTTCAGATGAGAAAATCGAATTTTGTAAGAAGTAGAGGGAGAAAGCAGGGCTAGTGTGTGGAGAATTTAGAAAAGCAAGAAGGCAACTTTGTGATGAAGCCCGGTAGGATCGAAGCTGCTTCGTGTTTTTGTTCACAGAGATGTTACGCTCTTTTGTCTCAGGCACAAACCAACACTAAATTCTGAGACCGTAGTGTCTTTGTTAGTATCTTTGCCTGTCGATTTGCGATTGATTAGAGCTCCAAAGCTGGAAAAACACTTTTACTCACCCATCGTTCGTGGTGAGTCGAGGGAAACATATTAGGAACGAGCTTTTCTTCCTTCTCCACAGATGCGAGGAATCACCCACACTTCTGTTGGTGGCTTTGTTATTTTACCATCTGGATGATTTAGATTCTTAAAGGTTGCATGTGTTTTGAAACCTTCCCGTACTCTGGATGTTTGACTTCAATATTTGTACAGTGGATCTTTTGGAGCTCTGCAGCTAGAAAATTATTCTAATTTTTTAGTACACAGAAAAATGTAGCTCTTGACATTCTGGCTGTTTTGCCAGACCTTTGCAAAGATCCAGGCGTTGGTGCTACCTGTATATATAATATTTGAATTACAGCTCTTTGTTTTCAAAGAGATTGGTCATGGGCAAATATCTAGCACCTCGCACCTGAGCTGAAAAATGTGGGTTAATAGGCAAAGCCGTGGAGGTCCATTTGCAGCCGCTCAGAGTAAAGCTCAGAAGAAACGCAATAACTGACTTCCCCCAGGAGTGCCCTTTTTTCCCAAATACATTTGGAGCTATTCTGCTTCCCGTTCCTGTTGCTCGTCAGGCTGTCGGAGCAGGCGGAAGCGCACACCGCGCCGTCCCAACGCGACGGGACGCCGCTTACACCAACACCGCGCTCTCCGCTGGGGTCTCTGGTTCCTGGCGCGCTGCGCTGCCGTAGGAGCGGCGGCGGCCGAGCGCGAGTGAGCGGAGAGCCTTTGCGCCGAAAGAAGCTTCTGCTGTATCGGCCGGGCAACAGCGTTGGCAGGGAAAAGGTGTGCCAGGGAGGGGATCTGCTTCAGAGGAAAAGGGCTGCAGTGTGAGTGCCGACAGGCAGCTTGGGCATTCGCTAAACACATCTCCTTTGAACCCATTGCTTGGGAAGCAACGCCGGCCCACGTGCACCTGGGAGACAATGCCGTTCTTCACCTTCTTGGCCAGCCCCGGTCCGATTGTCTTTTACCATGTCCGTGAGCAGGATCGTCACCCTAATACTGTGCAGGACCAGGTGTCTCTGTCTTCAGATGCTGTTTCTCCACATTTGCACCCATCGTTACACAGCTGAGCAAAGCTGCAGGGCACCCCGCGCTTGAGCCGGTGCCTGCTTCTCCTCAGCTTCTCCGAAAAAATCAGTCTCTGGACATGGTACCGTTCCCTGAGGCACACAGCTGAGCTGACGATACGGGCTGGGAGAGCCAGGCTTCTGGGAACAGAGCCCTCCGTTGCCTCCTTCTGCGTGGGAAGACGGGAGCGCTAACGGCTGCGTGGTGGCCGGCAGGGACACTCGGGTACCTGCGTCCCCCGCGCTGGGGGGTTTACCTGCGGCTTCATTGGCTTCGACACTGCAGCCGCATTCATTTTCACCCGCACAACGCCCACTGGCGTGCTGAAGGGTTGCTTCTTCTGCGTGTGAAAAACAGCACAGTGGAGTGTGACCCCCGGTACACACCTTTGCTCTTAAAAGTGATCCCTGAAGTCATTTCAGCTGCTTCTGTTAGAGCACACCCCAGGCGGTGCCGGGCAGCGCTGCACGCCTTGCCTTCGAAACCCCATCACGGTCCCTTAAAACGGGGCACCCAGCGGGCCAGGCTCTGAGCGACCCGTCGCTGTGGAGATGTGGCCCTTCATGTTTGGGGTTATTAATGTGCTTTCTGGCTGCAGTCCCGCTCTTCCGGGAGGCTTTTCTGCAGCCACTGAAGGTCTAAGTACGTACATTTCCCCGGGGCTTCGCGAAGGCTGTGATTTATCTGATGCTTTCAGCGCACGCCTCCACGGGGCATTCTTATTTTGTCATTGTGTCTTATTTTGGTTTTGTATTGCATTCAAATTTATCCGCCCTTTATCTCAATAAAATTCCTTTCTTTGCTTTAAGGGTGTTGGCTGGGTAGTGAGAGTTTTGTACTTAAAAACATCTCAGCCAGGATTCCCAGGTAAATCGCCTCTGAGAACCCCTGTGGTCTCCTCTCCCCTTTGGGGCGGGTTATGGCGGGTGACCCCGCGGCGGGGGCTGCGGAGGGGCTGCTGCCGGCACCGGCTCTGTCTGCGGCCGAGGAAGGGGTCTCCGTGTTCCCTCAGCAGCCTCCAAAGTGCCATTTCCGTACCCAAAATGTGTCGCGAGCAGCGCGGGCGTCTGACACCTTCTGGGGGCGATTCCAAAGGGGGCTCGGGCGCCCATCCTGGGGCTGCGATGGGTTTGGCCCCCACGCAGCCCTGCGGTGCCGGGCTGCGGTGCTGCGGTGCTGCGGCGGAGGGGAGCCCGGTGCCCGCTGCGTCCCTGGCACAGCCCCGAACCTGGAGGAATGCGCTGCAAAAACAGGCTTTGCCGTTGGGCGCAGCAAAAGTTGTTTTGCCTCGTGCTATAGTGCCAGGAGACACGTGTGTCTGTAGAGCAGTGGTCTACAAACGTTTTTGATCACCCCCCAGCATCTGTAAAAAATTTTTGAGCTTGCAACCCCAATACATGTATATTTGTTTATTTGTAAATTACAGAAATGTACTGCTGTGCTAAAATATTACGCACATTATAAAACAGACACAAAAATAAAAAAGGTTGAGATAAAGGTGGAATAAGCATTTTTCAAAATTATTTTATTTTATTTTTTAGTAGTGCCAAAAATGTTTTCTTCCCGCACCCCAGTGGATGCGCACACCCCACTTTGGAGACAGCTGCCTTAGAGCGCGCATGGCTTTTGTCTTGTGTAACTGCTCTCGTGAATCTTATTCTCTGTCGTGGCAGCTGGCGAGGACCGACTCACGGGCACAGTTTTCAACCAGAATGTCACTTTGCACGGTTGTGTTTCTGAATGTATGAGTCAACATTTTTAGCCTGTTCTGCAACCCCGTATCTGGATAGCTAACCCGATTACAGCTGAGTAGATTTGTTTCAGGGAATAGTTTATTTATGAAAATAATTTCTTTTTCTGGGGGAAAAGGGGAGGGCAAGGGAGGGATCAAACTATCTGAACATTCAATTGAATTTAGCAAATAATGTTCTCTTTTCCTTCCCCTTCCCCCCAGGAACAGAAAAGAAAAATCAAAANAAAAAAAAAAAAAAAAAAAGATATTTTTTAAAACTGCCCAAGAGTAAATGAGGGGAAGGTAAAAAGGTTTTTAAAAAATTCTAACAAAGCAAAATCTTAAATCCTTCTTCAAGAACAATCTCTTGGTGAACTGAAAATGTGCGCGATGTGGTAGGTTTTGCTTTTTGCTGGGGGAGGGGAGAACACTGAGATGGCTTGTGGGATGTTCTCTTTCTTTTTCCTATGAAAACTGCTAAAGCTTTTGTATCACACCAGCTTAGCCTGAATAATCTGAAGTGTCCGCTTCCAGCCCGAGGCGAGGTGCGGTTCTGAGCGCCACGGCTGCAGAGTGCGGGGGAGCTCAGAGGGTGGCGGTAACTTCTCCATGGAGGAAAGGTCACATCGCTTCTGGGCCTTCCCAATGCATTTTAGTTACTAAATGGTTTTGACTTTTTTTCCCAAAGTTTATCTGCAGCTCCTAAATTCTTGTCACCTCAGTGTCTTGAACTATTTATGACTTTTCCACGATGTCTGCTCTCTTCTGTAACTGTGTTACCTGGGAAGATCGGCAGCGTTGCACCAGCAACCGAGACGGCTGATGACGACACTCGTTTTCTTTGCTGTTTGCTTAACCTGCACTGAAGAACTGAGGCTAAAACACTGCCTAGGAAAACAAAAAAGAGGTGACATATGTGATGGCGCTTGAAGACCTCAATCGTCGCACCACAGAAGACGATCTGGCCTCTGGTCACCGAGTTCAACGGGTACGGATTTGGCCTCTGGCGGCGGAGTGGGCTGTTCGATGGCTGTGCCGTGACTTTTATGAGCATTTGGGAAGTGCTTGACATTACATGAGTGGAGCACATCATGTGTGGGACGCATCTCAGTGAGATAAACCATCTGGAGCAACGCTGGTTGATGAAGAGATGTTTCTCTGCATATAGAGGGCTCTGCTCATTTTGCTAACAGCAACAGTATGGAAATGTAATGACCAAGTGATATTTTGAGACAGCGGCTCCTCCAATTACAGCCTAATTGCATTCATCAGGGACTGCTCTGCATTTTAACTGAGAAAGTGACAGTCACTTAAACCAGGAAATATTGTTGTATTTGACCTTCAATATTAATGTGGCACACAGAGCTATGGCAGTGTTGGCCAAGAGCTGGATGGGCGCAGAGCGCGCAATACTGATAACGCAGTGCGTCCCTATCCCCGCCATCCTATTAGAGTCATTGAATACAAAATAGCAGAATTTAAGAATATAAAATAAACAAAGTGGATAAAGGCTTCTGCCAAATCACATCAGGGGACATATCTGTGAAGGATACGATACTCAGATTATTCTGCTAATAGTCACATTACTGCTCCAAATACATTTTTTCCTTCAAAGCAGAAACCAGGGGGTCAGAGAAGAAAACTGTGGTGCCTCCAGTTCATTCTCCAGATGAATGTGGGCCATTTCCAGTGCCTCGCTTTTCCAGGTCTTTCCAAAACACCGCGTGGCAGTGGAGGAGAGCACGGTGCTCAGCACACGGCTCTGCTCTTGCCCCGGGCCGGCATCGCCCATCCCGGATGATGTTTTCGGTGGAGATGGGGATCTCCGTGTGTGTGGAGATCTGCCAGGACTCAGTCTCGCCGCCGACCCCAAGGGTTGCAGTGGCGGGCAGGTTGTGGCCACCCGCATTTGGGGCGGTGTGTGGCCACCCCGCTCCGCGCCGGGGAGGGCATCGCCTGAGCCCCCCGGGCAGCGTCTGCCCAGGGACACCCACAGCCCGCGGGGGGGTCCGGCTGGCGGACAGGGACGTCTGCCCGCCGAGCCGCAGGGGCACGGGCAGCCCGGGCAGGGTGCGGGATGGGGCCTCGCAGGGTGGCACTTGGCCCAGCAGCGAAGGCGAGTCGGCGCTCGGCCCCCGTGCGCTTTGCCGGAGGGTTTGCCACAGCCCGGCGCGTGGGGCTGTCCCGCGGGGAGAGGTCACCCGTCCTGTGGGCCGCCCACACGGTCCCCTCCTCTCCACGGAGCCCCACTGCAGGGTGTCTCACCGAGGTGCCCTCAGAGGGACCGCGTGGCCCCCAGGGAGGAAAGCTGTCCTTTTTCTAGCCGTGAGATAAATAACATTAAACCCAGTTTTTGTACAGTCGCTGTTGAGGAGAAAACACATTTTTTTTTTCAAAGGGAAGAAGTGCTCCTTCTTTCGTGCTCCTTCTGCACCCACCTCTGGCCACAGAACCCGGTTCGTACCGCGTCCCGGGGATGCAGGTCGGGTACGCCTGTGCCCGCTATGTTTGCCGTATTCTGTACTTGTTTCTCTTCTAACTCCATTACCCACCCTTTGTCCTTCCGGGCGCCTAGACAGATAACCTTTTAGTAATAATCTGAAATTCAAATATAAAGAATTGACTCCTGGACTGCCCTAATATTTGAGAAAGGTTTTAAAATAAAATAGTTTTTTTTGTGTCCCATTATTGGCCTGGCAGCTGCGCGTGTATGCTAGGTGTACTGAGAAAGGTAATATTAACAGAATGAAAAGGTCAGAGTTATATAAAAATCCGTTTAGAACTAAATAGACCTGCCGTACTGCATTCCCCACAGATACACGGAGGTTAGGAACTGAGAACATTTGGGCCTTCGGCAGGTCAAGTTGTGCATCTGTAAATGCCCTCCAGAAGTAAAGAAACCAGAGAGGTCTGGAAGTACCGTGGCTGTGCTCAGCCCGATGCACCGCCTGCTGCACCCACCGCTGCGCTGCGGGAGGGCTGTCTGCCGGGACGAGGCCAAGCACCGCCCTCAGCAAGGCAAGATCAGCCCTGCGAGCACCAGGGGTACCGCGGAGGGAAGCGCCCGTGTGGGAGTGGGCAATACATCCACGCATCGTGGCCAATAACCCCATGAACGGAGGCAGATATACGCGGGAGTCACTAAAGGGGCCATGCACTGGACAACACGTGCATGCCTTTGATTAGACATGTTTCTAGCTGAGTTTAGAGGTGCAGCAAGGTGCATGGCCCCTGCCCGCACCTCCCCCAGGGGTGTGGGGGAGGATGGAGGATTGGGGCTGCGGACACCCCGGTGGTGTGCTAGATTGGAACAGTGGCTGCCACGCGGAGAACCCACTGCGTGGGAGGCGCAGACGGGACTGGCGAGGTCTGGATTGCACCGCAAGCGCGGCTGCGGGGTGGGGAGAGGACAGACAGCCCTGGAGTGCCGGCGCGGGCACCTCCTGGCCATTGGGTCGGGGCCGTAGGGCTGCAGAGGATGTCAGGACGGGAGCATGACGTGCAGATCTCAGCTTGCAAGAAAAAGCCGCAGCTTGGAAAGAAAGAGTCTAAAGCCATCCTGCCCAGATCAGACCACAGGTTTGTCTGGCTCAGGCCCTGTCTTGGACAAAGCCAAAACCACCGGATGCCTGGAGGATGCTGTAAGAACAGAGCATTCCTAAGCCAGAGAAGCTGTTTCTGTCTTTAAAGGGCCCTGAGTGGGTTTTTCCTCCATGAATTTGTCTAATTACTTTTTGATTCACCTAAGCTTTTAGGATCTGTAACATCCCGATGCAGAGTTCCCCATCGTAACTCTATGTTTGTTGAAGAAGCACTTCTGAACCCTCCATCCCATTGGGGTGCTCCCATTTCTCACGCAGGGAGCAGTCGGGCTGGCAGGAGGGCCGTGCCGCGGTCGCCGCTCCCCGAGCCCCACGTTGTGCCGCGACGGTTTGCTTCTCCCACAGCACAGTGTTTGCAGCCGTCGGGGTTGATTGCACGGAGCGAGGCGGCTCTGGCCGACCCTGTGTCCCGCTTCCCCCACTCACTGTTCCTTCCCGCTGCTCAAGGGCACTTTTCTTGCTGGCAAACTGAACACTTTGGAAAGCGTCTCAGTGCGGCCCCGTGGCGATGCGGAGGGCCGTCTCCATGCCGCCTGGAGGGCGATGGTGTGCTGCCGCGCTGGTACCCTCCCCTGGTCAGTAAGCACGTGTCCGCATGAAGATGCACTCAGGACTTTCCCCGGTGGTTTGTGGGGGTTTTTTTCCACACGCACTGCAGCCTCACGGGCTTGTTTCTGTCCCGTTCCCCGAAGACGCCGTGTGCGTGCAGCCCCGGGGACAGCCTGAGCCGGGCGGTGTGGCAGCCCGGCACTGCCGCGTGTCCCCCGGCACGGCGCCCGGTACCCGCCGCGCCACAGCTGGCCATGGCAAACCCGTCTGCGCTCCGGGAGGGCCAACAGCTGAGGAGAGCTCGCCATGGCGAAAGCTTTGCCCCCGTCCGGCCATCGCTGCGCTGCCAAGCGGGCGGTTGCAGTCCTGGTCCTGGCCGGGCGGCTTCTCTGTGCCTGGATATGCGGGAAGGGGCCTCGGCGAGCGCCCTGCCTCGCCGGGGAGCAGATGGGCTTGAAGGGGAGGGAGGTGTGTATATACACACACACACACACGCACACACACTCTCTGAAGCCTTAATTAGTACTTCTGCTCTAATCTGCCCGCGAGAGCTGATGCGCGATGTCAGGTACCTCTGCGTTCAGCCAGAAGAGCGGCTGCAGAACGGTGGAGGATAAGCGATGCCCGTCCCACCTCACAGGTTTTGTGAGGTTTGATCCACTATTGTTACAGCCTCAGAGGAAAGGAGGTGTAGAAAAGAGGAGTATTAATGTCATCGTTGCAATTGACTGTCAGTGTCACAACGTTAATTAAAAGCAAACAATTCAAATGTCGGACCTCACATAAAAACCTCTCGGCAAACACGCACTGCTGATTTCGTTCCCTTTGCGGCGTCTCCGCAGAGCTCTGCCGTGTGCGCGGCCGCTTGCGCCCGTTCTTTGGTACACGAACGCACAGAAAACCTCTCTTACGCTTTCCCTGCTCTGTGCCGCCCTCGCTGGCTGCATCGCTCCGTGTTGTCCCTTGTCGTCCCTTCTGCTGGAACCACAGCCCTGGCGCAGGGATGGCGGCGTCGCCCCCCGCTCGCAGAGGCCGCTCTGCGCCTCCTCCAGCCCGGGAGGCCGAGCCTTCCCCGGCGGCTGTGGCGTGGAGGGAGGACGGGTGACCAGCCACCCTCCGGACAGTGACAATTAGTTCATTAATAAGGCACCGCACTTCCAACGCGCCTGTGTCACGTTTGGGGCCACTACTTGCCTTTGCTTTTCCGTGTGATAAGGATGCGTGTGCCCCGAGCGCCGGGGCACGGGGAGGCGACACCACCACGCGTGGGGCCGCGAGGAACGCGCACCACGGGCTTCGAGCAGCAAAGGAGGGCCCGTTTCCGAGAGGACCGGGCAAATACAACGTGAAACTGCCTTCGCCAAGATCAGGTAAAACAGCAGTAGACAAACAGGTTGGTCACTACCGCAAAATCTCTGCCTGGACACAGACCAGCTTCCGAGCAGAATGTCACAAGGGAACCGGCAGAAGCGTCGCTCCCGGAGTAACGCTTGGACACTGGGAGTCTGCCCTGGGAAGAGAGGGAGGGACCCAACAGCCCTTTTTCACCGTGAGTATCTGGGAATCCTGAATTACGCAGAAGATACGGGAGGAGAAGCCCTGACGTCCGGAGGAGCTGGAGAACGAGGCAAGAAATACTACGTGAGAAGCATCATTATGGCATTAACAGTCACACAAAATCCCCCCGCCCCCCAGTCTGGAATTTGGAAAAAGCCACAGTCCTCAGAAGAGCTCCTCTCCTCATCACCTCCAGCGGATTTCTGCCTGCGAAAAGGGACCCCTTACCTGGAGGGAAAGTTGCCCTCTCCTGCCGTACCCCGGCGTGTCCACGCGCTGACGCAGGAACGTGTCTGGAGATTGCGGGGCACTTCAAGACCCACTGTCCCTTAAACCTTTCAAGAGATTACTGGAAGGAGAGTTAAATCGGTGTCCCAATTAGAAGCGAATGGAGCCTCCTGCCAAGTGCTGCGCTCCACTCGGTGGCTGCCGCAGCGCGAGCTCCCGGGCGGACACATGGTGCCGGTCCTGGGCAAAGGCAGCGCGGGACCTGGGAAGCGCGCTGTGACCACGGAGCGATTTCACATCGTGCCCAACAGCTTTCAGGTCACTTGCCAGTAACTTTTAGTGTTTTTCAGTGTTTTTTCAGCACCAACAACGACTTACGTTACTGGTTCACAGCATCCCTTGCAGGTGCGGGACAGTGAAAAGGGAAAAGAAACAAAAGTATTAATAATGGCTGTGAAAATTTAATTTTTATTATCTGTTCACTGTATACAAAACACCATTCTGCATAGTGATAACTCATTTGTTGTACAGTTGACAGTGCACATCAACAAACAAGTGTTCAAGAGGTATACACTGAATGGAAAGGGCAGTGATGGCCGGTGTGCGTTACACACGAAGACCCTGTGACGCCAGCTGCGTGTTTTTGGATGGAGAAGTACCTCATAACCACTCAATATGCGAGTAATATAAATGGGATAACAAGCATTTACCGACGAACCGAATTAAGAGTGAGGATGAAGAGAGAGAGCAGAACTAACGTGTCCGATACACAATTTCCAGAGTGATTAAGAAGTTTTACAGAGGTGGCTGAGAAGGATCCATATTTTTTCAAACACTTCCATTTTTAAAACTGTTAAAATTTAATGATAAATAACAGAATCTCACAAATCTTTAGGGGCAAAATGCTCCACATTTATTTACATATGAAATGTGTTTAATACAGTTGTAATGGACATAGCGTATAGTAACATCTGACAGCAGCAAGACTTTTAAGGAACCAAACAATTACTACAGTACATCATGCAGCTATCTATATATACACAATTTGTCTTAAAAAAAAGTACAAAAAATTTTTTTAGGGATACATACAAGGTATAAAATGCGAAACCAAACCAAAAATATAACTCTCACAGAGAACTATATATGAAAGGGACAGCATGGTACCTTTTTGTACTTTGTGAAAGCGTAAGGGGTGCGATCAGGTACGTGTTTGAAATGGCTGAACGAGCTCCCTGCGGTCCGTGCTGAAGCCGAAGCCCCGACTATACTCACGCAGGCTGGTGTGTCGGCTCCTCCACGGTCGTGGCTGTACGCGACACTGAGCACCAGAACATTTGGCATTAGCGTCCAGAGCTGGGAAATACCAACCCCTGCAGCGAGGGCTAACTAGTTTCTTTCAATAACCAGAGATAAAGGAAAATACATAATGCTGTGTATTCACTTCTATATAATGTTTAATAAATTACATGACAAAAAACATCATCATTATAAACCTACTCCTCTAATTACATCTTATTTGTTAAATCCAGAGCAGCCCAGCCCTTTTGTGACAAATTGAGCTTTGATCACAAGCACCTGATGGCCTGAAAAATCACTTCATGATACGCAGAGTTGTGCAATTATACTTTTCAAAAGTACTTTAGCATTCCAGGGGGTCTGCACCTGTTCCGGTGGTGCCACCTAAAAAACAGCACTGCATTTTACGTATGCAGCGGTACTTTTTCTTCTTCTTTTCTTCTTTTTTTTTTTTTTAATAGATAAGTATTTTAAGAGAAAGTTTAAAAGCTTCCTTAGACATTTAGAAGCACGAGTTGTTAGAATTTAAAATCTCCCCTCCCCACTCTCCTCCGAGCACTGCCTTCTGATGCGCTTCCGTTAGCTAAACTTGCTCTCAGAAGCACTCAAGTAAGAAACAGCTTAAGAGAACCTAAGGAACTGCCCCAGCATTCAGAACTCTGTTTTAAAGAAACTTACTAGAAAAAGAACAGAAACAAAACAGAAAAACCCAAATTTTCCACTAGATACCAATACAAACACATAACAAAGAGTATAAAAGTTATTAGTTTAAATATATACAAACTCTTTTCAACTCAAATACTGCTTCAATGGTTTTGAGGGTATAGACAATGAGGTGAAGGGGACACTTTTATGCAGAATATATTGCAACAGCCTGAACAGTACTGTTAACACTATTATACCTCGAGCTTTCCGTAGCAAAAATGTCATTAGTATTCCAATGTGGAGAGAGATTTCTGCGTCCTGAACGATCCGATCACTTTTCAGCTGAACTCATTCTTTTCGACTTAATGAAGGCCATGCCGTGTGTTCTCATGTGAGTGTTTAAGGCCGCTTCAGTTTCAAAAGTCTTTGCACACACTTTGCATCTCCTGTCAGATGCCGTACTGTCAGATGACTCATCCTCATGATTGGGTTTATTTTCTTGCTGATTATCCTCCCCAGACCCATTTTGTTTTGATACTGGCTGAGGCTCCTTCAGCTTATGCACAATGAAGAGATGTCTGGAGAGGGAGACGTGAGATGTGTAGCAGAGCCCACATTCCCTGCATTGGTACGAAGAGCCATCGGATTTATGCTGAGGAATATGTTCGTGAAACTGGAGAAGATTTTCTGTTGTAAAGCCACAAACAGCACACTTGTGAACTTTAAAAACATTTATCTTGAGCTTCTTCAATGGCTGAGTGATTGCACCTCGTGGAGGCCTGAACTCCAGGACAGGTTCTTCCAATTTACGCTTTGGACTAGGAACCTAAAAAATGCCATAAAAGGTATATCGTGTAAGCATAAATACGCAGTTCTTTTCATAACTATTTGTGACTTGCAAACTTTACAAACTTTCCTTTGGGAGATTCCAGTACAACTTTGATAAATACAATGTTTGAAGGTCTCCCCTCAGCCTCCTTTCCTCCAGGCTGAACACCCCCAGTTCCCTCAGCCGCTCCTCACAGGACCTGTGCGCTCGAACACGTAACCTGTAGCTTTTCCACAGCTCCGAGAGGACTTGGCTGCAGAGGTTTTGAAAGGTGCTCTTAAAATGAACCACTAAGGGGTAAGTTCTATTCGCTGCCATTCAGTGATCAAACCCAACAGAAAGTCTTTTCAAAAACATGTTCTAGTTCAAGCATGACAGAATTTGTCGCAGGAACCTTTGAGACATTTTTTTGGCTCTACTTCACAGAAGATCAGACGTTTATGGGATCACAATACCTGCATCTATCAAAGATGCATACCCACAAAAATTTCACTCTCAGTGACTGAACGAATCTTCAAAGTGATTACCTTTGTGTCTTCTTTTACTTCCCTTTCTTCCATATTGGTCGATTCAGTCATTTCTTTCACATCAGGGTCTTTAATGCCGTGCATCAACTGAATATGTTTTTCCAACATCAACCGCTTGGTAAAAGTACGTCTGGAATCTGGGCAGTGCCTGCATGAACACAAAGCAGATGTGCAGATTCAAATGTCGTGCCTAACAAAAGTCGCAGTGTTCAGAAAAATATCAACAGGACTAGTAAATAAATCCAGACTGGAGTACAATCTATTAAAGATAGCGACAACGTTTTTCCAATCAATTGCACAGGTAAATGTTACAAGAAAAGGAGCGTAATTACAAAATAACACTAGAAGTGCTTGAGCAATTTATATTCAGGGTAAATGAGAAGTTCTCTGAAGATAATATCCAAAATGGTACAAAGTGTGAGTCAGAATAAAACCTGGGAGCATCTGAGTTTGTTTCCTGGACCTCTGCTGATATCATCAAACCGCACCTTCTGTTAGAAACTTTCCCAAGTTCTCCTTAATTTAAATTTCATAGGGAAAGCAGTCACCTTCCATGTAGGAGGAATCCTAGCTCCAAATGACACTTAATTCTGCATTCAAATCCAAATACTTGGACAACAGTATTGGATACTCCTTGGAACTAGTAATTCCTCCCCAGCTCCCTTTCCAAGCTCAAACCAACCAGCAGAACAAACGTGCCTTTCACAGTCCATGCTTTACTCTCCCCCACAGAACCAGCTGCATCACTCCTAAACCTCGCACGTGCTTTTGGGAAGTGTGTTTCTCCTGAGCTCCAATGTTGTCACATACTGTACAGGTGTCTGGAGGAGGGATGGCCAAACAAGAACTGCAGGGGAGAAGTTAAACTGTAACACTCTCTTTCAAAGTCTCTCTCCTAAATCCTGTTTCATTTAACTTTCTTAAAAAAAAAAAAAAGACAATACTGTAGGCATTCTGAAATGAAAACAGAGAACCACAACAAGCTTTCTGCTCACAGGGTATGCAAAAACCAGACACTGGCTGCTTGTCATACAGCCAGAGAAAGAGCGTCTAGGTGAGCCAGCTGACGAAGGCTGAAGAACAAACTAAGGGTACGTTAGAAACAATCTGACGCATGGGCTGTGTCCGGCGACCTCGGCGCAGGGAGACGGGAGGGCACCGAGCACTGTGTTGGAACGCTACGCTGTGCACGGCAGGCGCAAGTTTCCTTGCGCATTCCATAACACAGCAGAGATCACGCTACGGCCGAGAAGGGACCGTTAAGACCTCAGACGCAGAGAACGGCCGCAGCTCGCAGCTTCCTTTGCAGAACTTCAAACTCAGTCTCGCAGCATGCAAATACATGCAAAACTATGAATGAAGAGATGCAACAGAAAGTTTGTATTAGGTATCTTATCTGACTGACATGGATTTTTCTATTAAATTATGCATCGTCTCTCCAGCCACTTGAACATCACTAAGGATTTTTAGACATTACACACCGTTTTATGTATGTAAAAAACCCACTACAAATACTGGCTTTTGTAGCTTAGAAGAGCGGGTAGTATATTTGAGAGACTATTGAAAACCAAGTTCCCCACTGCAGAACTATCAGCCACGCAAACTCTCAGCTCAGTAAGGTTTCAGATTTGCTTGCCAAAGCCCAGAAAGACAGCAGAGCAGACTTTATGTACGCGCATTCCCAGCAGCCTGCTGCGTTTTCTGCGTGCAGGACAGCCGAACACTTGGCCTGGCTATGTATCTAGATGCCCGATTCATTTGAATGAACGGGACACTGGCTTTTATACAATCAAGAAATGAAATTCAACTAATAAAAGTTTTTTGTTGGTCTATCTTCTGTTCCTAAATAAATAAACGTAGAACTTACGAGCATGTATAAACCTTCCTAATGCCTTTGTGCTTGATACGATTGTGACGACACAAACTATGGGACGAACTGAAAGATTTGTCGCATTGTCGACACGGATGTTTCTTCATTTGCTTAAAAAAAAGAAGAAGAATACATTAATTAAAAAAGCTCAGTAGAAGTAGTGCATGTGTCAAACCTTTTAATAATAGGAAAGAAACATCACTTACCAGTGTCTGGAACTGTGTCTTCAAGAACACACCACTCCTACAGCGACACTGCAGAAGCCAGAGGACCTGGACCTCTTTGACAGCAGTGTGGCCAGCGTGAGCTACACACACCGCTATCACCAGCTGTAAACTGGTGCCACAGACTACGGATGAAGAGAATTTCTTCCACCAAAGAAGCAGGGAAGATCGGTGGATTATTTCTGGATCAGTAAAGGCAGTACGGTGAGAGATTTGCTTTCACTATAACGTAACCTTTCCCCTCCCATCACCAAGCTACGTCTGCGGTTGCTGACTGAGAGAGCTTACCAGTCACCTACAAGGAGGGGTGAAGAGCACATAGTAAGGACCAAAGCAAAACGTCACGGACACTGACACACCAACAGGGCTCTGAAAAGTCATGAAGAACTGAAAGTATGGTCTGATGCCAACTTGAGGACCATCTGTTTGGGGAATTCTGTGGGGTTTATATTACAGTTTGTTACGTGGAAGAAGAAAGAAAAGGAAGGAAGCTGAAAAGGATGGAGTGGTCTCCCTCTACGTCATTCCAGCTGAACATGGCCGCAGGAGCTCTAGTACCTGAAGAAATAACTCCAAAACTCTCCAAAATTGTGGACTGTACAAGCCCCAAGAATGAATGGCATGGTCCTGTCCCTTACATTCCATCAGTCCTAGAACTCAGATCAAACGGCATGTCTTATCAACCGCAGCAGTTTCACACAACCAGTCAAGTATCTAGAAGGAAAATCACGTTCCCCGGATTGCTTTTTCCTGCTCTACCAGCAATCATAGTTTTCCTTCGTAGTGTCAATAACATTCTCTTTCCTGAACTTATTGGGAAACCGAAAAAAACAAATTTTATTCTACTATTCCAACTGAGGCCACTGAGCAAAAGACTTGGATCAACGCTTGAAATTGGACCCCTCTTGACTCTTCTGGAGAGTCCATCCAAGATCTGTCCCTATGTTCCAAAGTACTCAATGGCAAAGATTTTCTTCGCAGAATAATGTAAAGGGTTTGGCTCACATATTCCTACCTTCTGAGGAAGTGACAAATTCCTAAACAATGGAGATGCACAATAATCCACATGGACATTTTAATATGACACGAGCCATCCTCTGGTGCCTAATATTAATCGATAATAAGAATAATTAAAAAAAGAATTCTCAACCCTAAATACTCAAGCCATACAGAAATGCTTAAGGAACTGAAAAACATCCATCTTATATTTGTGCTCCAAGTGCTGAACTTTTATGTTGATGTTCATATTCTCTCTAATGGCTACATTGCTCAGGAACAGCTACAGCCAAGACAGTGGAGACCCATAGAGATGGTGTCGTTACTGAAAATTATCATTTACTGCAAAGTTTGGAGGGAACGGTGGAAGGTTTGTACACGGGAAAAAGTGATGTCTGGAATTGCTAAAGGAGTAAGAGCTGTTACAGTGAGATGAGAGACCTTTTGCTATCAAGACCAAAATCACACGGAGTGTGGGGGAAGGAAAGAAAAGCAGTTTTGAAAGGTCATTCATGCAAATGTGAAGCAGCCCATTAGGAAACATGATATGGTAATTTTATTGGGGCTAGTCAACATAATGCTGGTAGAGGCGCAGTACTGTTCAACCTAGACTTCCTTTTCACGTTTAAAGGCCAATTAAAACAAAGGGAAATCAATATATTTCGCTCTTAAATTGTTGAAGGTGAGAACCCTACAGTGTGTGCACACAGTGCAGGCTCATTCACGCTAACGCATTAATCAATACGTCTTGCAGTACGGGTTATGCAGTACGCTTATGATTGCAATGCTCTGGGAAGAATTTATAAAATAAAATAATGCAAAGTTCTATTAGGGCTTCTGTCAAGAAACAGCCCTGGACCATGCCATACAAACACACAAGCTCAACCACGGCAGCCCCCGTACCTCTGCCGAGGCCACCGCCCAGCGCGGAGGCACCGAGCCCTTCGTCAGAAAAGCTGCAGGAGGACTGTGCAGGAGGACCCAGTCCCTCTCGGAGCACCAGGGGCACTACCAGGGGCACATCCGTGACACTACACTCATTCTAAATTTGTTGGGAAGATTCTGCATAGAAACCCAAATAAGATTTTGGATGGATTAGTTTCTGCAATGGCAGCCAGACCCAAAACAACTAACAAATCAGTTCTGTAATTAGGTGCAGGATGACCTGTTGTACAGCATCCTGTCTTTACAGGGAGAAAGAGGATGTTCAATTAGATGCACAGCAAGTCGGAATTGGTAAAGCAATTCCTGATTAGAAAACATCTGCCCTTCCACAAACGCACTTACACCCAAGTCCTAGGAAGCCCAGCATATGTCGACCTGGCCGAGCGCAGACGTGCACGATCCAGTGCCAAGCCAGGAGTGGTACAGAGTTGTCAGAGCTATTAACATTTATTATTTTTTTTAAAACAGCACTTTTAAGATTAGGCAGAGAGTCACACCAAGATGGCTACAAATGTTCCTACACTACAGCTGGCTTACCTTCAACCAGCTCAGGAAGAGGACACAGAAAATGTGAATCTGTCTATCTGTCTGTGTAGACATTTCCCAATCGGGTCTGGAAACTGAAGAATCTGTCCAAAGAGGATATGCATGGCAATACCTCTCCTATGAATACCTCTGAATAATCCAGCCTGGGGTCAGCTAAGAAGGGTTACAGCTCCAGACTTTCACTCTGATCCTGCAAAAGCAGCAATTAGAAGTGAATAGCTCCTGAATTGCTTAATTAAAGTTTTTAACAAACATTCTCCGTAGATCATTTCAGAGCACTTAATCCACACCTATCATCCTCGAGATAGCAACATCTTATGGAGCTGTACCTCTACTCATTTTAACGTAGATATGCCTCCTGTGTTATGTGAGGAACCGCTTGAACGGGGATAAAAGACAGCCCATCAAAGCCAGCAATGAAACGGGCCTTTAGGCCACTGTTTGACTGCAACAATTATCTAATAGTTCATAACAAGGGCTGTTCCTGAGGTAACACTGCACATTCTTATTAAACATCAGAGACAGAAAGATACATATGTTAAGCTAATATTTAGAAAACATTATCGATGTGTTACTAACCTTAATTTACAGGCTGTCTGCCGCCTTGCTGTAGATGTGATCAGACTGGATATCACTCTCTAGCTCACGCTGAAGGGACAGTTTCACAGGGAGGTTGTGGTCTTTTGTTTTTAAGAATTGCATCAATGTAAAATGCATCTGGTCATAACTTATTTCTGTTTGCCACAAAAAGCACCGATTGGGTTAATATTTGGACTAACAGGCAAAACAGAGCGGACCAACAGTTTATATGCTGCTAAAGAGACTGATTTTGACAGAAAATTAAACTGTGACTGTATGAGTGTTACAAGATCAGAAACATGCATAGGCATGCCGCAGGGACTGTAACACGTTTTATGGAGTTTCTTTATAGACACTACCTAGCAGAAGTGTCAGGAATCATAGAATCATAGAATGGTTTAGGTTGGAAAGGACCTTGAAGATCATCGAGTTCCAACCCCCCTGCCATAGGCAGGGACACCTCCCACCAGCCCAGGCTGCCCAAGGCCACCTCCAGCCTGGCCTTGAATATACCTGCTAGGCTTGAAACTGAAGCAATCAACAGTGCCTCAGTCACTTCAACGGGCAGAAATGCAAAAATGGTCTTTTAAAGCAACTGGAGAAATCAAATGGAGACCACATGATCTCAGCTGTTTGTCTGCTTTTCGTGCCCTTGAGCTGTAAAAGGAGAACCAGGTAAAAGAAAATGCAGTTCTGCGAACCACAATCCTTTGGTTTTGCGTGTTCCGTCCCAAGGGGGACTGGCAATGTAGTTACGGGACTCTACAGCAGGAAGGCTGGAAGAGTAGAGTGGGAGCTACGCGAAAGGAGAAACACAGCGACAGTCTCCTGTCAGTCAGGCTCGGGTGCTATTTGCTTGAAGTTGTCGTAAGAGAACGAGAGATGACATTCAGTAGTCTGGCGTGTTCAGCTTTTCCATAAAATGTTTATAAACAGAATAAAGTAATTTGCACAACAGCCTTAGAGATAAGCACTGTAATTTGAAGGGACACAGAAACCTCTGGAAATGTGCTCTCATTTATTATAGCACATTAGCATCCTGAAAACTACAGATTTTCACTCGGGATGATTCTTCTCCACTGAGGCAAAGAAGTCTGTTATCCCTTCCAGTTCTGCTCTTTCTGCGGTGCAGCACAGTACGTTAGTTTAATTCCCTGCTTCCCAACCGAGAAACGACTCGGATAATTTGCACCAGCACACAGCGAAGGAGGGGACTGGAGAGCAGAGGAGTGCCGTGTGTCAGCGCCGGGCAGGACCTTGCTGCAGCCTGTCTCAGACCAGCCAAGGAGGGTCCATCCGAGCATCAGTCGCGCTCTGCCTGCCTGCCAGTCTTCTCCATTTCATTTAACTGGAAAAGCTACGGGATGCAGCAAGGACATCCAGCTGTCTTTCTGCTGACTTGAGAATACAGCATTCCCGTATTTCACTTCCAATCCATTTTAAGTCAGCTATCTCAAATCCAGCTGTTCTAAATACAAAATTCAACGTGTTCAACTCGGCTACTTGTTGGCTGAACCTACAAGTGTAAGATTAGAGCAACGGCTCCACCTCAGAGCGAGTCTGTCTTTAAAATGAAATGCTGTTTGGCACTCGTTGGGCCAATAAAACAAGACCCCATTCCCTGAGCCTAACAGTTAATGAATTTTAAAGAGGGAGAGGGAACTGAGAAGGCTCAAAAGGAAAAAATAAGAACCTGGATCAGATTAGATGACTTGGACAAAATACTGGAACATCTTTCACTCTTTCCATCTTGAAATTTTGCTACAGGATGAACAAGCCTACAATTAAGTAAGAGTGTGTGGATTTTCTCAGTAGAACTATGTAGAAAATGACAAAAACTAAGCAGCCAAAGAGAGAAAGATGAAACAGATATAAGAACAAAGAAGAATAACAATGGAACTTAAAGGAATTATTTGCAAAAACACAACCGAATTTGGAAAACAATGACTTCATATTTCAGGTTTAATTCACTTTTTTGTAATTGAATATTATTAATTTACCTTTCCATGTTCTTTCCTCATGTGAGAGATGTAAACGTCTCTCTGAGTGAAGAGCCTATCACACTCCCAACACGTCCAGCCAGGATTAGAGACTTTTTTAGGCTCTGCTTTCTTCATGGGAGACGGAGATTTCTTCTCCAACTTTTCTGTTCCATTGACAGATTTTGTGTCCTCTTTGTTGTGACTGGCTGAGTTCTGAGTTGTGGGTTTAGTACTGAGAGGCAGATTTATCCCCAGGTTTGGTGGCCCCTCAACACTTTTCAAAGTTCCATGCATAGACTACAATAAAAGAGAAAAAAAAAGTACAAAACTAACATAGACATATACAGTTGTGTTAACAAAATGCAAAGACCCTCTGAATCAAAAGTCTTCATTTACTTCATCACACTATTGTTAACTTAAAGAAACATGATAAAGTAAAGGCAAGGCTTAGCATAAAAAGAAATTAGCCAACAGCACTAACAGACAGCACACATAGCTAAAGAGAAGTTTTCTTCAGTGGCTAGACCTTTTCACCAGAAAAAAAAAAGAAGAGACTTTTCAGGTTAAGTTTAAATCATTGTTTAACACGGAGGAAAAAGGGCTCAAGAGGTACTTTTTGTTAAGTTTAACTTCTTGCCTTACTTACCTAACATAGTTAGTTGAGCATCCTCATTTCAAACTACATGACTAGAGATTTCCAAGAAGGAAAGGTTTATACTGAGAAATTTTGACTTGGCACGTTGGTAAATAGACAAGGAAAGCCAACTCTGGAAAGATCGGGCAACTATATTGTTTAGGATATATTAATATTTTATGCTGAGGCTGTTAAGCCCTGTCTTACTCCATGCTCAGGTTATGAGTCCCCTGACTTAGGGCTATGTTGCTAACAGTCCCGAGAAGCAAAGGTGTGCAGGGCTGACAGGGACCAGGGGACAGCCAAGAGGTGTCCAACAAGCTGTCCTCAAGCACGCTGCAGCTCTTAGGTAGTGATGCTTCCTCGCTGATTTATTTCTAGACTTTAAGTAAACCACCAGTAAGAAGGGAAGAACTCTTCCACCTCCTCCTCCCCCAATTTCTGGAGCCAGTGTCGTATACCTGGGCTCCAGCTATGTGTCTGAGTTTCATACATGAACGTGGACACAACAGGAGTGAGTAGGGTTCTGGGCCAACAAGAAGGACTGCAGCCCAGGCGTCACATACTGTTGAACACGGATCCCACTATCAAGGTCTCTTTCACATCTGAGAGACTAGCCATCCCAAACAGAATTCTTTTTCCTACAAATAATCTCAAAAACAAACAAAAAACCCCATTCAATACGTTCTTGAGTCTGAGAATATAAGAATACAAATCTGATACTCCAGTGTAATACTTCACTATGAAGTCCTTTCGTAAAGCCTGTGGCTTTTGGGACTACACGCTGACTCTACAGCAAATATCAACCTGATCTGTAGAACAAGTTCTTCCATTTAACAACTTTTAAAAGAAAAGCCAGTAATTTAAAAACCTAAAATGTTATTAAAAAGCACAGCACACAGGACCAACTGACTGGCTCTGAGAAGAAACTGAAGTTGTGCAGCGAAGGAGGAGGTTGCCTTTAGTATCCCACTGCACCAGGACAAGAAGCACGGGGCAGGGGGAAAGGAGGTTCCTGTACCTCCAGGCAACGGAATTTTGACCTGGAGATTCCACCCCGGCTTAACTTGTCAGCGTGTAAAATGGTAGTGAGCAAATTTCTAAATGCCTTTTAAATATAATACTTGAAATTTAATTTCTTATTTGAAAACTAAAAACAAGCATTAAAGTGTAACACGGAGTCACAGTGATCACAGCAGATATCACCAGCAGAACGGGGAGTGTTACACGTCCAGTCCAGACCTTCACCACCCATTCTCACTGCCCGTTAGATGGTCCTGGAGCTAGCTGCTATGGGAAAATGAGACGTACATTTTGCCAAGAAGAAACGTTCACATCTGCAGGAATTATTCTAGGTTATTTTTTGTAGCTTTAAATAACCTCCTTCTGAGCTTCCTTCTGTCCCTTTCTGTTCTATTTTCATCCAGATCTTCTCTGCCTTGATGGTTTATGTCTAGCCATACCAAACAATTACTTTTGGTGCAGCTGGGCTGAGCTCTGCCCTTGTCTGGCACTCGTCCTCTCCCCGAGTCCTTTTCTGTTTTTATCTATACCCTGTTACTGGTTTTTTCATTTCCCCTTAACTGAAGTCCAATTTATACTTTTCTGCTGCTGCGCCTACTACTATACACACATCCTAACTGTAAAAGCACTAGCAATTCTGAATAAAAGCAGTAATACTGTTACTGCACGTGTATGTTCTAATCCTCTAACTTTATTCTCAAAAATGTCTGAATCATTTATAGTGAAACATGCTAAAAAAATACTAGTTGAAAGTACAAATTGTGGCTTGGAACACTAAAGCCAAGAGAGGAGCATTTAAGGTATCTGGCATAAACGTAAGACGATTCTTATAGTAAACATGAACTAGTTCAGAAACAAAGGAAATATCCAGTCCTTGTATTTCTGAATGTTTAAGATTGGCTTTAAGACCAACTGTTTTTTCAAGACTTGCGATCTTGTTTTCAACACAACTTCACAGTTGAGACTAGAACGCAAAACGATGGTTTCAGCAGACAAGAAAGATGTCTGTTTTTCCACTACTCTGTATACAAATTTTACTAAGTCTTATGTGTCACTGCAAGAGAGACCCACTGAACTAAGAGCTACCATTCTGGATTGTAATACTTTGCAATGCTGTAAATAACTTCAGCTGGTACCAGGCACCCGATCTTGTTAATAAGGCACAAGGAATTTCAGCACTGCTAACAGATTTGGTATATATACAAGAAAGTAACACAGTTTAAGGTCATTTATGAGAAAATGCACTTCAAGGTTTTTTTTCAAAGCATGTATGTGCTCATGTTTGTATGTAAACACACACACAAATAACCTCTGCATCTATTCAAGAAACATACTTGTTCCTACCGGTGAATTCTGAACATCAAAGGTTTGATTTTATAAGGTACTCCGCATTCTCAGCTCCTAACATTGGAATAATACTTCGAATACTGTAAATAAGGGTCGATACATATCAGGAGGGGACTAACTTGCTTCGCTATACCCATTATTATTATTATTACCCATTATTACCCAAAATGACCTATTGAATGCAATGCACTGAGGTATTCCTAGCACACCCAAACCCAACATTCATATAGAAAAACTGAGTTAGTGATTGCATCACAGATACACTGAAGACCATACAAAATATAACATTTTAACGTATAAAAACATTATTCACAGATTACTCTTCTGGAATTATTAACATCTCTCTCTTTCAGCAGTCATCTTGTTATTCTGTGCCTTTTTACAGTATTTTCTCACAGCATACATATTGCACGACACATGGTATCTACAAAGGAAACAAGAGAAGATGCCTACACACCTTGATATGATCCATCATAAGCTGTTTCTGTGCATATAGAAGAGAACAGTCTGGACACTTGAAAACAGACACCTTCTGGTTTTCAATGTGCTGATCAAAGTGGCGATAGAGCAAAGGTTGTAGAGTAAACACAGTGTCACACATAGAGCATTTATATATTATTCTAAAAACAGAAGTACAATAAACAATGTCAGTCACGTTGATGATCTATTTGCAAGAATCATGATGTTAACTTTTTTTCTCAGCAGAGATAAGGTCTGACATGTTTAAGTAATCATTTCATGCTGCCTGAAAAAAGTTAAAATTAAACTAATTCAAAACATCCTCCAACTTCAAAATATGGGAGCAGTAGAAAAAACCAGAAGAATAGAAAAAAAAAAATCATTAAAAAGTACAAACAAGAAGCCAGAAAACAACAGCATATGCCAGTTACATATATAAAACACCAACATCTGCTCAGGATACTCTGACAGTTAAATGTCTGCAGTTTCTGAACTCACGTTATACCTAAAGGACAATATACCCGTTTCAGGTTGGCAAAGGCAACATGTTTTAAGGGAGTGATCAATTCCATCATATATACTTCAAGATAAATTTATTTTTGGTAATGTACATGGCTCTGAACCTCCTGAATGCCAAGGCTAGACTCTGTTAATGCTCTGAAGCTGAAACTTCTCAGGATGGCATTTCCCCGTTTCGGAGTTACAAGCCTCTAAGAATCTGTCCTTCGCAGCGATGTAGAGAGAGCACCAAAACCCCAACGTCCTCTCTCAGAGCGTATGCGACTTCTGAAATTAGCTGCCTAAATCTCCCATTCTGATAGGCAATATTCCAATAAAAGTTGTAACAAAAGCTATTTGTGTTTTAGCAGCTGTGTAACTGGTGAAGCAACGCACCTATTAATATCATTTCAAAAGTGCTTTAGAAATAGATATACTAATTAACAGAGAACAAGGCAAGTAATAGACACTAAAAGCAGTGCAAATTAATATGATAGCCAAAATTCTGTACCACAAAATCCCAAGAACATTATTAAATAACCTGAAAATAGTTGTATTTTTAGCAGATCCTCGTCAAGTGTCTGTCCAACAGACCAAAGACACAGGGAAACCAGAAACATAATCCTCTGATCTAAATGCTGCAGCAACTACTACATGACAATAGTTTGAAGCTGGTTCCATTTTGCTGCTGATTTTGCAGTGAAAAGTGCAGTTTCAGTTGCATTCTAGGTAATTATTAACTCGATAGATTGCTTGTTGGTTTTGCTTATCTGTATGTTTGATTGCATTAAGAATGATTTCTCTGGCAACTGAAGGTGAGTAATGAGATTAGCCATTCCAACTGCAACCCTTTAATGTACCTGCTTATAATTAGTAAATAATTCTATTCTTTCAGGAACATCACGCTTCTTTTTAACTTGGAAATGGAATGAAAGGGAATAACACGTGAAAGGAAAGTAACAAAGAAATTAGCGATAGATCCCGAGATGAGAGAGAAAGGTCCTCCACGAGCCATCAGTAGTGGTAGTAGCTCAGAAGGGGTTCAGCTGATCTGGAAGAACCCCAACAACGGGTGCTCAGCACAACGCCAGGCGCCTCCTCTGCGAAACGCCTCTTCCTAATCCCGTCTACTAGAGCTCGATCTCTATCCTAACGAGTGACTTTCCATTAAAAAGAAACCAACACAAGCAAACCCTGCTTGTTGGAATGCTGAATTTTCTCACTATCCACATAAATGTTCCAAGTCCCTTCTATATCCCCCAAAGCAATCAGCATCAATAGCACGTGGCGCAAGAGCTCTAAAGGCCACTCTGCACCGACACGACAAGAAAAGGGGCATTGCTTCGATGTCCAAGCCACTCGGTGAGTCCAAATATTCGGAATAATGAAGAATAGCACACTTAATCCTATTAACTACAAAAAGTATTATTTTTGTGGTGTATCAAGCGGCCCCGGTTTCTCACACAGGCTAAGACACCCGTATTGTCTCCAGAGCCTCCCCTGACGACCCGCACGCTATTGCGCTGCCTTCCGCGGCGAAGGCTGTGCGTGGGGCGACGCGCTCGGCAGAGGCGCAGCGCCGGCCAGCTTCACCCGCTGAGCGGGCAGCCCCCTCCCCACCCCTCACCCCCACGTTACTGACCATAAAAGCTTCTTAAACGTTATTCCAAACAAGCATTTTAGTTTGTCACGGTATTACTGATCAGAATCCTAACTTCTTGGATAATTCCCGTATGAAAGGTGTTAAAGAGCTTGCCAGAAATAGGAAATGCTTCTCGATAATAATTAGCAAGAAAGAAATCCCGGGTTCCTAAAATGCAGTTTTGCCTCACATACCTCACACCCATGTAGAGCCACGTATCTTACTGATAGTTTTAACTGGCACCGTAAGAGACAACTCCTGGGGAAAAAAGTCAATGGATGAGCCCCGCAGCAGGTCAGCTGAACGGCGCACAGGCAGCGGGCGCGCGGAGCTCCCCCAGGCGCCGTGCTGTCGCGGGCGCTGTGGGATGCACTGGTCACGCTCTGCGGGTAGGAAGAGCCAAAGGACTCGCTAGGCAGGGATCGCTTCCCCTGGCCACAGCACACAGAGCTGCTGAGCACTAGGCACGCTCCGCCGTCTTGGTCCCATCCCAGCAGAGCAGCTAGAGATAATTTAAAGCAATGATTCTCCTCTTCACTCCATCCAAGAAAAAAAAACAGTTTCCTCAGAAAAGTACTTGCTGCAGTTCTGTAGTGAATCCGCTTGTAGTGCCACAAGCTAGAGCACTGGTACTACCCACACACGCTCCCTAATCCCGGGGCACCAAATGCTTTTCTTCTGTCCCTTACGTCCTGTCTCTTAGAGCACTGTCCTACATCCCCACCAGCAACTCTGTCCAGAAGTGAGGAAGCGCCAAGCCTCATGGCTAACCAAGCAGGCAAACACGCCGCGGCACAAGACCGGGTCGCAGCCTCCTCCCTGGCATGGCGATTCTCACCCTTCCGGTTCACTGCTCACGTACCACCGCTAACATCCAGAGTCCCAGCATTTTGGTGCCGGCTGCCGAGTAGCCGATCCCATGGCTAGGTGCTAGAGAGACCTGAGTAACGTTGTATCGTTCCCTGTTAGCGAGAGGCAAATAAAGACTGGCAGGATTAAAAATAATTCTCTGATTATTTCATGATGGATATTTCTCTTAGAACCATACCTTGCAAATAAAATTAGACACAAGGAATTAGAAAACCGGCTTTATCATCTGTGGTGGAACTAGACAGTCATCTCAGCTGGAATGAGTTCAGCTCTGTGGTATGTACATTTATCATCGCAGGGCTACATAATTTAATCAAATAAACTATGATCTACTATATGCTTCAGATTATCGTATCTAAAGTAAGGAACAGAAGACTACAGAATGGCCGAGGTTGGGAGGGAGCCCTTGAGGCCGTCTAGCGAAACCCCTGCTCAAGCAGGGTCAGCCGGAGCAGGCTGCCCAGGACCACGTCCAGTTTCAAATGTCTCCACAGACTGAGACTCCACAGCCTCTGGGCTACCTGTTCCAGTGTTTGACCCCGCGCACACATCAGTAGGGTCCTCCTGAGCCTTCTCCTCTCCAGGCCGAGCAGTCCCAGCTCCCTCAGCCTCTACTCACATGAGAGATGCTCCTGTCCTTTATTCATCTTCGTGTCCCTTTGCTGGACTTGCTCCAGCACATCCATGTCTGTCTCGCACTGGGGACCCAGCGCTGGGCCCAGTACTGCCGCGCTGCCCCTGCGGCGCCGAGCAGAGGGGAAGGACCACCTCCCTCGACCTGCTGGCACTGCTCCCCCCAAGCCCGGAACGACCACGTCCCCGGGTAACGCAGCACTCTCGAGCCCTGGCAGGAGAAAGTGAATCTGATACAAAAAAACCTGACATATTCCTGAATTTATCACATACAAAAATGATCTCTCTCTAAAACCAGTAAGAGCTGAATACATGTATTTTCTGTGTAAGCTAAAGGCTTTACTCTGTGTTGACAGAAGCACAAGTGCTATCTGGTAGAGATCCAAATTTCAGACAGGTCCCTGGGAAAAGGCTGTACTCGGTTACATTCACACCGACATACCTAACACCGAGCTGTGACTATACACACTTTGAGCATTTCTTTCAGTCACATCAAAAGCGTGGTTTTCAAACCTAAATACATGCAACCGAGTATGCAGGTTTGTTTTATAATTGAAGTAGTCAGCATTTAACATAGGACAGCTTAAAACCCTGTCCAAAGCTTAAAGGCTGTTACGCTTCTTCGGGACATCATTTGCAACCACCTCAACTCCACGCGGCCCTCGCGTACGGCAGGCAGCGCAACTGCCCCGCAGCGCGCACCACGGCAGGCGCGGTACCCGCTCCTTCACACGGTTCAAAAACACGCTTAACAAATTCACATCTTAGCTTAGAATACATACAGATGTCATCCCGCAAGACAACGCTTTCATACCACATAAAAGATGTTTATCGTTTGGAAAGCTTCTGCACCAGAGTATGGTATTTCTTCTTCCTGTTTTTTTTTCTCTAAAAAACATGGCACTTGTGGGGTAATATACTTTGCACCAATAGTACAGTATATATCCATAATTTGGTTTGATAAACAAGAATTTCTCCAATATCCAAAAAGAGATCAGCCATAAAAAATGTCTTAGTGCCACTCCTACGAAGTTACACTGTTTACTGAAAAAAAAATAAATCACACATAAGCTTTGGTTTCCCATAAAACCCACGTAGCGTCTTTGTGAAGCTCTCTCCTGTAGCATACCTAAGTTGAAAGACAAGACAGCCATCTGTTTCCCTATATTAAAATAATCTAATTTCGTCCCACTGAGAATCACTGCACAGAAACTTCATTTTTCATACACCAAAGTTTACTGTATCTGTTTTGAAACAACCATTTGTAATGCAATTGTAAATCACACAGTTCCAGTAAATGCCAGAGGCACACAGCCATTTACCCAGCCAGCCCAATTCCTGTAAACAAACCAGTGAGACCCAGTGAAGAGTCCCTCGGGACCGGACTAGCCTTGGCCCGCTTGCAGGACAGAAGCAGCACACTTTGCCCAGCCGCCCCGACGAGCTGACACTCGGGGCCATGTTTTGGGCTGCACCGCTCAAGAAAGACATGGACAGACTGGAGAGGGTCCAAAGGAGGGCCACTAAGATGATCAAGGGGCTGGAGAACCTGCCCCACGAGGAAAGACTGAAGGAGCTGGGTCTCTTCTCCCTGGAGAAGAGAAGGCTCAGGGGGACCTCCTCACAGCGCTCCAGTACTTACAGGGCGGCTACAAAGAGGACAGAGTCTCTCTTCACAAGGAGGCACACGGAGAAGACAAGGGGCAACAGGTACAAGCTGCACCAGGAGAGGTTTCATCTTGATACAAGAAAGAAATTTTTTACAGAGAGAACAATCATTCACTGGAACAACCTCTCCAGGGACGTGGTGGAGGCCCCATCACTGGAGGCTTTCAAGACGCGCCGGACAGGTGCCAGACAAATCTCAGCTCAGCTCCCTCTCCCACGAAAGCCTGGACCCGACCATCCTTCGAGGTCCCTTCCAACCTGGGCTGTTCTGTGAATTTAACACAGAACATTACAGCACGTAAACCAGAATTTGAGCAACGTCACAAGCACTTCATGTCAACTTGACCAAGTTATGTGAGAAATATCCTCAGAAACCAACTAATTTGAACAACAAAACCATTTCCTTTTTAAATTGCTACTGGGTAGCAGAAATACATGTAGTTAATTCTGAGGAAAACCACAGGTCCCGATAGCTTGAAATAGACCTTATTAGACGGTGAAACAGCAGCCAACGGGAGCACCTTGAGTGCTGGTGGCAACACTGTGCTACCTGCAGATGCTCGTGGAATGGAAACACAGAACTCCAAACGCTGCGAAGGCTGGAAAAATCCTACTAGTCACTCTGCATGCATTTAAGACAGCATCTCGATTAAAACTGGCAAATTTAAAGAATATGCAACTTCTTAAGAGCAGCACTCAATTATGAATTCTACAGTTCATTACAATACAATAGTACTTCATAAAATTTTATTTTAGTCTTTTTATAATAATCAAAATGAATTCATAAAAGAATACAATTATAAGCCCATCTATAAGGAAAGAAAACTAATGCGAAATACTTAATTCATGAAGTTGATCAGAAACAGTTCAGCAGATCCAAGCACAATTCAAGAAATTTTCTGCACTTTTCGTATGTGACGTATCTTACACAAATGGTGATCTTAATCTTTCGGTTTTCTCTAAGGAAACTTTTGGGAATCTGAAACAAGTTTTAGATTAAATGTTGGTATTTCAAAGCCTCTCACTGAAGATACCATCCTGAATGAAAACAAGGTATAATTTCTCGCTGTGTGGAAACGTCTTAATTTTGTATCAGACAAGGTAAGTTTGTCGCCATTTTGCTTTAATATAGGTTTAAACACTCCAAACCTCCTGTTAATACGTTAGAAGAAAGAGAGATAAACCAAATTCTTCTGAACTCTGGTTATTACGTTACACGGTACCTCGTTTCTCTCATCTGACTTCTATTTTCTTGAGTCTGCAAGTTGTCAAAAAGTACTCGTGTGCTCTGCGCCCTCCAGAGAAACAACACGGAGTTAAATACTGCAATATTTACTCTCAACACTGCACTCGTACCAACAGAGGAGAAAGAAGACGGAACAAAAAGGTCTACAGCTTTCACGAAGAAAAATCTAGTAGAAAGAAAAAGAAAGATCCTGCAGGAAAAACACCACCCGACAAGCGAGCGGCTGCCTGGCCGAAAGAAGGGGGTGTCGCAGGCGGCTGTAGCCCGCGACAATCGCCCGAGGTCAGCCCACAGACGACAACCGCCGCTTCTAGAAGCATCGCTCACAAGCACACCCCCTGACCCCTGTGAACCGATGGCACGAAAGAAGCAATTTTCCAAATTCACCCGGATGACTCTGTGAGCACGTAATAGGAAAAAAAAAAGGAAATACCTTTTTCCCACCTTTTCAACCAGACGTTATGAAAATCACTGCATAAGCCCTGATGAGTCTTAGCGGTTCTTTTTGGAACGACATTATCTTAATTCACAGTAAAAATGCAGATAAGCTAAACAAATTAAAAGATAAGAACGAGCAACACGCTAGCTGCCTGTCCGAATCATTTCTGTAATTACTGTATAACTCCCTCGTAGCGCGCAGTGTTTAAAGAACCGCTATTGCTACGTTCACGGAAATTTAACCTTTGCCAAATAAATTGCCAGGTAAAACTCATGAAAACATTACACGAACCCCACACATTACCAACAGGATGACAAACTGTTGGTCGTACAGCACGTGACATTTAAGAGTATAAGCACAGGACAGAATGCAATTTCACAAGTTACTAAAATGCAGGCAAGTGCGGTAGAAGATGAATTTTGCTTACTTTGGTTCGCCTATCTTGATACCGGGGTGTTGTGTATAGGCATGGGAGTGTGTGCTGGGAGCGGATTTAAATGCCATGGGACAGATAGGACACTTGTAAAAGACTTCACAGTGAGAACCTTGAATATGAGACTTGAGTGCCGCCACATCAGAGTAAACAACATTGCAATGCACGCAGCTGCAAAAAGAGTGGAAAAGAGTCAGTTCAGCCTAGCTCAAAGCAGTACTGAAAGAAACGGAATAAACACTGATTTTCAAGCAAGTGAAGGAGATAAACATATACATACAACCCGGTAAAACTACGTTATTCTGTCAATTTAAACAACTCGGTAAGAATCAACATAAACAGAGATTTGAGTATCAGAAAGTAAGAAAAAAGAAATTTCCCAAATTTAATTTGAAAATCTAAGAGATACAAAGTCAGAACACGTTCTTATGGCATTACAACAAAACAGATAGAAGGGTTGACAGAGGAATATTCTATTGATTGTAAAAAGAATGCTTAAATCCTCTGCAAATTTGTAAAGAGATTTTACAAAATGTGTTTTTAGCGCATGCAGTGGATTGTATAAGGTACGCCACGGCAATTTAGAAACTACCACCAAAATGGAAAACCAGTAAGGAAAACATTTCCACCATTTCCCTTGTTTAGATTTAATGAAGACAAACCGGTAATGATTTTCTGTATATGTAATCAAATCAGCGCTTGGATTTAAAAACAAAAAAAGAGTAATTTAAACTCAGGACAACTAAACTGAATCTCTACGATCAGATCAATCTATTAGATTGGAATTCTGAAAATATTTTTCAAAAACATACTTCTGCTGTGTCGAACATTTCTGACCTTTCCGCATCTATTCTAAAATGAAATGATTAAAAAATTGCATTAATATTTGTACATAAGAATTTCTATACACAATGGTCCCTTTTAGCGCCATACATCTCCAGTACTAAATGCTACCAAATGAGTCCAAGAACATACTGCAATAAACAATTACAAAATAATCTGTCAAATGAACAAACTTCTTATTCAATAGTATTTTGCATTAAGAGTTTTACAGCTTAAACACGGAAGGCCTCTACCCTTCCAAAATTTTAATTTTGGCATCTATCATGGTAGTATGATTGTTGTCATATAAATGTCAAATCATTTTTTGATACTGTTTTAATGCCATGATGGCAGCAGTAAAGCAAGAAGTAGTTACACATTGTATTCAAGAACCCCGTTTTCCTTTTAAAATGTATCACCTTTGAATTTTATGAAAGTCGTCCTTTCTTTTCTGAGCACTTAATTTACATTCTTAATACTATTAATCAAGTTTATACCTATCTAGTCTCCACTTACCAATGCATTTTCTAAAGTAAACGTCCTCACCTTTTTTGGGTCTGTTAAGATCTTCTCTGCTTATACAGAGATGCACATTTCTTCACAGCGGCACAGAGCACGATCCGCTCAGTAACAGATCTATCTACTCTACGGTGTCGCCTCAAGAGAGCTGGGACGCATCTCTCGCCTCCCCATCCCACCCTGCCTGGACTTTATTCTCTGGTGATGTGACGTCACGAACGATCCTCAGCATCCACCACTGTGTATTAGAACAGTTCTTGAGGACCGAGCCTTCCTTTCTTGGACTGCTATAACAGCTTGCTTCTCTTCAACTTGGAAGAATGCAATTAAACTTAAGGTTGAAATTTCCAGCTGATTTAGCTCAGACCAGTAGCCTAAATCGCTGAAATCAAGCTGAGCTCCTCACAGAGGTTCTTTGGCAAGGCAAGACCGGCTATGCTGCTCCTCAAGCAAAGGCACCATGGTGATNGTACGCCACGGCAATTTAGAAACTACCACCAAAATGGAAAACCAGTAAGGAAAACATTTCCACCATTTCCCTTGTTTAGATTTAATGAAGACAAACCGGTAATGATTTTCTGTATATGTAATCAAATCAGCGCTTGGATTTAAAAACAAAAAAAGAGTAATTTAAACTCAGGACAACTAAACTGAATCTCTACGATCAGATCAATCTATTAGATTGGAATTCTGAAAATATTTTTCAAAAACATACTTAAGCTGTGTCGAACATTTCTGACCTTTCCGCATCTATTCTAAAATGAAATGATTAAAAAATTGCATTAATATTTGTACATAAGAATTTCTATACACAATGGTCCCTTTTAGCGCCATACATCTCCAGTACTAAATGCTACCAAATGAGTCCAAGAACATACTGCAATAAACAATTACAAAATAATCTGTCAAATGAACAAACTTCTTATTCAATAGTATTTTGCATTAAGAGTTTTACAGCTTAAACATGGAAGGCCTCTACCCTTCCAAAATTTTAATTTTGGCATCTATCATGGTAGTATGATTGTTGTCATATAAATGTCAAATCATTTTTTGATACTGTTTTAATGCCATGATGGCAGCCGTAAAGCAAGAAATAGTTACACATTGTATTCAAGAACCCCGTTTTCCTTTTAAAATGTATCACCTTTGAATTTTATGAAAGTCGTCCTTTCTTTTCTGAGCACTTAATTTACATTCTTAATACTATTAATCAAGTTTATACCTATCTAGTCTCCACTTACCAATGCATTTTCTAAAGTAAACGTCCTCACCTTTTTTGGGTCTGTTAAGATCTTCTCTGCTTATACAGAGATGCACATTTCTTCACAGCGGCACAGAGCACGATCCGCTCAGTAACAGATCTACTCTATGGTGTCGCCTCAAGAAAGCTGGGACGCATCTCTCGCCTCCCCATCCCACCCTGCCTGGACTTTATTCTCTGGTGATGTGACGTCACGAACGATCCTCAGCATCCACCACTGTGTATTAGAACAGTTCTTGAGGACCGAGCCTTCCTTTCTTGGACTGCTATAACAGCTTGCTTCTCTTCAACTTGGAAGAATGCAATTAAACTTAAGGTTGAAATTTCCAGCTGATTTAGCTCAGACCAGTAGCCTAAATCGCTGAAATCAAGCTGAGCTCCTCACAGAGGTTCTTTGGCAAGGCAAGACCGGCTATGCTGCTCCTCAAGCAAAGGCACCATGGTGATAAGGAGATGCTGAGGAGCCCACGAAGGAAGACATTAACTTCCCCAGATACTGCTTTTGCTTCCTAGGTATTTTTGGTTTAGTCTCACCATATACAGAAATTCTGACTTAGTGTGATGCGAGATATTTACGATACCTCTTGAAAAGTTTAGTAACCCTAGTTTAGATTCACAGTGAAGGATCTATCAGTCTTCTCCTGTCACTGGTGCAGGCCAGGAGTCCCTGAAGATGATTCCACCTGTGTACAATCCAAGAGACACAGACCAGAGGCAAGGGAAGTAGAATGGAGGGAGCAGATGTGAGCAACTCAGGACAAGACAGAGAGCTGCTTGGGAGAAAAGAACGGAAGAGAATATCCCAAAGAAACACGAGGAGCTGAGAGCTGTGTCGGGCCGTGGATTCAATCTGGAAACAGACTGCCACAGCAGCTGGCCTGATGCAGCAAAAATGCCTTCTTCCCTTAGGGAAGATTTCACAGCCATCCTGTAACTGGACTTGTGGCACCTCAGGAGGGAAGAAGCTGCCTACTGGTAAGATTTGAAATCACCCGTCTCCAGTCAGACAGGATGAAGCAGGAATGTGTTAGGACTGCTGAGCAAAGCTCGGCTGCACGGGCGGCTCTTCCAATCTCTTGCTGTGCTGCCTGCCACTCAGTGCCAGTAAAATTCTAAGATAAAACAATTTTTCAAGACTTTCAAAACTTAACATTTCCATGAAATACCTCTGATCCCCATTTTCTCAGTGAGTTGCCATTACAGGGAAACACAAGAATAAAAGGGAAACTGAAGAGTAACAAAAAAGAACCAAAAGAGCAGGCTGTTTGAATGAGAAAGGTAATTTTCCAGTAATGTAAAGCTGAGGAATCTTGAATTCCCACAGAAAAAGAGAGCAACCAGACAGGTGCGGTACGCCCATCAGCATCTCCACAACAAATTCTGGCAGTAAATACTGAAAATGACTGTTCTACCAGAGAGAGCAATCCAAAAGTCAATGTTTTGAGAAAACTCAGAAAGTTTTTTTAAGAACCTGAAATTAAGGAAATAATCTGAATTCTCTAGACCTTATAAACTGTGAAGTCCTGAATCTGACATTTTATGTCTGGATGAGATCAGCTAATATTCTGATTTAATAATATACAAAGGTGGATGCCCAAAACAAAGCAGAATCCCAACATGGTATTTATTCCAAAATTTGTAGTACTAATAGTATTGTTGTCATGACAACCCGACACCCATGAAGCTGTATCCTACAAACAACGCCTATGAAAATGGAAAATTACTTCTAAAAGCATAAATTATACATAAATTGACAACAAAAGTAATCATTATACTGACCGAAAACCAACTCTTCGGGTATAATGCAGGCAGTTCTTAGTGACATGAGTCTGGAAGTGGACAGATCTGCAGATTGCTCCACATTCAGGACACGTGTATGGAGATTTATGCTGATGAATTCTCTGGTGTGATGCAAAACTGCACTGGTTAGGAAGCAGCATCTGGCAGATATTGCATGTCTTCTAAACGATAAACCAAAATAGATGAAACAAAAGGTTTGGTTCAGCTATGCATACTGTCTTGTGTCAAACACTGTAATATATCAAATCAAAGGTTAAATGCTATGACTGCGACGTGACCCAAACGAAGTAGGCAAGTACTGAACCCTACTGACAAACCCCGCAGGGCAGAGCGGGCAGATACTGGCACCCAGACACACCTCCACTCTGGGCCACGCGGACACCACAAAGCTCTTTCATATAACACCGACCATGGCAGATGCATGTTGGCTTATGTAAATTTTACTTAGGTGCCTCACAAGATCACCTTAATAGGGCAAGGGGCCTAAGTACAACTTGAGAATCAAACCTTATGGTTTTAACTCAGTGCCCCGCATGAAGCAAAAAACCCAAACCAAACCCAACAAATATACGCTATCTTCACTTTCTTTGATCCTTGCTCCTGATGTATTCTTATGGCAATAACCATAACACCAATAAAGTGGAATATTATCAGGCAAGAAGTTTGCAGATAATTTCAAAATGTATTTCTCAGGCTAGAATACATCATCTGCATTACATCAACATATCGTGCACCTGAGTAAAAACTGGACATATATAAAATATTTACAAAGCTTTTCTTTTGCAGGGCAATCTTTTTGCATGCAGGTTTAATTTACTAAGCTAATTATTTTCTTGTATTTTGTTACACAAAAATAATTTTAAAAAGATCTTAAACTACACGTTGACTATATGCCAAATCAGAAACTGAAATTCTTTGGGTCCTTTGTGCCATTTTTGGGATGAAATGCCAATGATACAACCCAGCTGTAAACGGGCTTCACTTTTGCTCACAGTTGCTTTCCATCACTGGAGGGCACAAAGAGCCAAACCTGTAGAAGCATTCCAGAAAATGTTTCATTTACAAGAATACATCTCTCCAATCTCTAAGCTGATAGCTGACATCCTGCATGGAGCTATGCTTCTGTTTAACCTTGACCATGGAAGCTGCTTCGCTCACTTCAACAGAAACACCCACGGTCTCAAAGTCAAGCACAAACACAGGTCTTTGCAGAACAGGACTTTAACTCCACTTCATTTCATGAGGCTTTGCTTTGTAAGGCCTTTCAAATTATTATTTCTTATGACTTGGGACTCATCAATCTCACCAGTGACTTAGGAAGACGTAAAAACAAAACCAAGACTCCTTTATGGAACGGGTATTTTTTTAACATGAGATTTGTGTATTTTTAGAAATGGTATCCGTAAGTCTTGCAGATGTACTGATGTGTACGTTTTGCAAGAATATGGAACAAAACAAGATCTCCAGAGCTGCACTACTAATTACTAACCTATGTATGAAGAAATCCTGAAATACATAATTAAGAAATAATCCCTTTCCTCATGGTAAAACAGCTTCTCACTAAAAGACAGGCACTTCACAAAAAGTCACATCCTTCCAATTTAAGCGACTCTCATTTAAATCTCTTTAAAAACCCCAGTAAGATCCAGATCCTATCACAGCAGAATCAAAGCTACTATTGTAGAAGAAACAGTACAGTATTACAAATAGCTTTCATAGGAGTCTCACTTACAAGTATTAACAACTATGCCAGTAAAAAAAAAAACCCTGTTCCCATTTAATCAACAGGAGACAGACACTAACTCCAAAGACGGAAAGAGAAAGCCTTTATAGTCACTGCAAAAAATGATATTTTTTTCCTACTAGAACACTATTTAATATCAAGGTCTAAAGTAATTTAATTGCTTTAGCATTTATACAATATTACTGATATTCTAAGAACAAGTATATTTTTGTATTATAATCTGTACATTCCATTTTTATTCTTTTTCCAAAATAGCTTAATCTAAATGGTTTTTGGAGGGCACATGCAAATACTTCGATTCTTTTTTAAAAAACAGTAATTTGAAGTAGAAATGCTAACATGAAACATCTTGTGGTCACACATACAGAAGAAGTGTGTTTTCATCCGGTTCACTTTTGATGTTTACTTTGTGAACACGGTGCCCGGTACGTTTGAGCACAGTCTCCATCCAAACATAGCTCTCAAAGGCCCTGACCACAGCAAGATGGCGAAATGCAGAACATTAAAATAGAGGAAGTCAAGCAAAGAAAATCTACTGTTACTCAAAGTCAGGTTCAATATTAGCACTAGTGCCAGCCTAAAAGATCACTAGGGAGCACGGATACATTTATGGCCCTTGTGGAAGGCTCTGCCTGAGGTTAACTATCTGTGGGGATTTGGAACTATCACCCTGATTAGAACCTCTGTGACACAGTAAGTCTGAAATTGTGTTCAGACACATATATTCACTTGGAAATGTCAATTATTTGGCCTGAACTGACCAAACAGCTGTGGCCAGAACGGCCGACTCGTGCCCTCCAACACTGAGCAGAGCTGGTTTGGGATGTTAACTCTGCCTTCCGCTCAGGCTTAACGCCAAAATCCTGTCTAACCACCACTCTAATTAACGTGTGCTTGTCACATTTACTTGGCTTCAGTACCACTCCTAAAATCTACCTTTTCCCAGTTACGTATTAATAAGCAGCAATATAATACTGGAGGATCTGGAATATTATTTTATTACATAAGAAAACAGAACTTATTATCTGAGTTATAGAAAAGTGTGGGGTTTTCATAGTCCTTCCAAAGCCTTTAGCACTTTTGTAGCACTACAAAAGGATCACAGAATCATGGAACAGTTTGGGTTGGAAGGGACCCTAAAGACCATCCAGTTCCCCCCCCTGCCCTGGGCAGGGACACCTCCCACCAGCCCAGGTTGCTCAAAGCCCCGTCCAACCTGGCCTTGAACACCTCCAGGGATGGGGCAGCCACAGCTTCTCTGGGCAACCTGCGCCAGGGGCTCACCATCCTCACAGTCAACAATTTCTCCCTAATACCTCATCTAAATCTCCCCTCTTCCAGTGTAAAACTGTTCCCCCTCATCCTGTGGCTCCCCTCCCTGATCAAAAGTCCCTCCCCAGCTTTCCTGTACCCCTTTAGGGACTGGAAGGGGCTCCAAGGGGCACCGGGACACTAAGTCACAGACAGCCACACAACATTCCAGCCCCAGCTAAGCGTACCTCCCTGATTTTGCAACAAGCAGCCGGAAAGATTTATCTGTAATGCTAGTGACTCAGACCCACACAAAATGCCAATGAGGCTATTTGTTAAGGCCACTGGTTGGTTATTTTGCTAAGTACAATAAAATGTTTAACTGTAACTAATTACAGTAGAACAAGAAGAACCTGCTGTGAAATTCTGAAATTCAGCATGTTTGCTTACCATTTTATTTTGGGCTTAAGGTGGCATTAACTTCCAGTTCTCTCATTCCAACCCATACCAAAATAAAACACAGTTTGTGAAAATCATCACCTGCCTGCATTTAAAGTCAAAGTTTCAGAAAAAAAAAGGGTTAGAAGAAAAAATGGTGGAGGTGGAAAATAAAGATACACAAGAACTATGAGTATGAAGGGAAATGAGCTATGTAGTTTCTATGGGAGCTATATACTCATATCTGTAAATAAGACGAACGTTAACATCAATTAGCCCAGGTTTGCTACCTTTTTTCCCCCCAGGAAGTAGATGAGGGGTTCATTCAGCCAGGAAACCTGTCAGTGAGTGGTCCCATTCCCTTTAGCAGGAATATTAATGGAAGTAAAATATTACAGAAAGGTTACAACTTTATAGGGAACATCTTTTAATTGCTAGGGCTGTTTTACTATTGTTTATTTTAAAAGAAACACTCTACCTTCATAAAAGGAGTTTAAGAACAAGAAGTAACAGCTACTTACTGCTTAGACTCATTGAAAACATAACCCAGTATACAATGTCCATTTCGAGAGCAATTACGTGGGCAGTAGAAAGAATAGTAAGCTGCAAATATAACTTTTTTCCTATTATTTGTTTGCAAAATCCAAATGTTTATTTTTATTCTTTCTTCCTTCCAAACTTAAAATATCAATTCCATCTAACCTTCCTGTCTTCCTCCCCCCACAATAATGGTAGTTTTACAACAAAAAGCCAGTGCCAAGCACTACGAAGGAAAACAGAAGTCAGTATTTCTCCTCCAAGCTTTTCAAGGGGTAACGTATAAGGAAAAAGTACCAAAATGTTTATTAACAAATGCCTGTACAGGGTCTTTCATCAGCGAACACTACCCTTGCAGCAATGCTTGGGACAAAAAATGGACAAAAAGATAACTTATCAAGAAAGCAGGATGTATTGCTCTCACTAAAGCAACTGTTCAGTTAAACAGTTTAAAAAGACCCCCACAGAAAGCGAGTACCTCACTTTTTTATCTTTGTTCTCTATTTTTTTCATTTTATCCTTACCTTATCCTCCCAACCTATTCTGAGTATATTTGTCTGTCTCTCTTCCACTTGCTTTGTCTTAGTGCCTTCTTAATTGCTTGATTTTATAGTACCAAGAACAACAGGGTTTTCACAAGGACTACCGGATCTTATCACACTAAATGATATCTACGGACCTATTATGGAAAAGAAAAGATAACTCTAACACCAATAAGCACCAGCAAAGCAGTCAGCTAAAAAACAATCACAGAGCTGGTGCAGAATATACTCATGGTCAGCCATCAGATACTGTTCACAGCTGCAGCAAGATCTACGGACAGACTACGTTCTGCTAACTTCCTTCTAACAAAAAGCTTAAATAAACTCGCTTTAGGTAGGCACATTGTAGTGTCCTACAAGCAGAAACTCACACACATGGCATTTCACTGTGAATCCAGGCAATTTCAGCCTAAGTCCACTAGCCAGTTAGTAACGTGGGAGCTGAGGCAGAGCCACGTAACCCATACAGCCAAGATTACGTCCACGTTCAAATCTCGTTACGTTACTGTCTGTAGCGGTGGGCGCAGTGTAACTGCTTCGTGGCCACAGAATAGGTCTTAATTTGGTAAACGGATTCTGACAGGAACCTCTCTGCGCTTCTATGACTAGTGGATTTTTTCCTAACTGCAGGACTTAAAAACTTTTATCCTGTACATCGCTGTGCGATTCCCAGAATATTCCTGGGGCATTCCTGTCTTGATCAGTCTGAGCGTGTTTGCAGGTTTTCAGCTTCCCACGTAGCAAGAAGCTGCAACAACCCAGCTCAACTGAATGCTTTGAAACACACCAGAATCCCTTTTAATTGGCACGCCCCAACAGAAATCCAACTATATCATTTAATTAACAACCTTAACCCTTATAGGATTATAAAATACATCGCACACTGATTAATATTAGCTTTTATTGAATGACGTGTTTCTTTCATGTTAGGCCACATACATTAGTAAAGAATTTTAAAATGCTTTGTAAGTTTAACTCATTAGCAATCGTAAGAGGAAAGGAAAACCATCACAAATAAACAAATGGCCACACGGCTAGAAATGCATGCTAGTGAACACCACTTTTCTCTTCTGTTTGAGAACGACCTGGAGAAAACAGCATGCATATCCTTTCAAAAGAATCAGTGTGCCATTTATTCATTGCCCAGCGTCCCTGCAGGTAAGAGGAATGCCTAGCTCACTTACGGTGCTACGTGAAGATAATAAAAACTGAAGACAAATCGAGAATGAATCACTCAAAACTATCATTCAGGTTGAATAGGCGGGCTGCTAATGAGGGTGCCAATTAAGTGGATTCCACGGGATACTAGAATTCCAAAGCACAGAAAGTCATTAAAAATTCTTAGTAGAGACCATTAATAATTTCACTGTTACAATGTTCAGCTTAAGAAAGCTAATGCTAAATTTTAGCAAAAATATACAGTGTGAATTTCAGACTTCAGGGCCTAAAAAAATTCTAAGAAAACTCTTACTTAAAATCTGTTGACATGCACTACGTAAGTGCTTGCAAGATTTTTTGTGGTTTTAGTTTATGCTTTTAATCACTGAGGTTCGGATAATTGACAGCTAAATGAAAGTAAAAGCATATCCAAAGTCTCCTAGGCTTATAGATCAAACATTGGAATGTAAACGTATGATACTCTACTTGTCCACTTGTGTCTGCAGCCTGCTGGAAATGAGTGGCAAGAGATGTCTCATCTTGGAAAACTTCATTACACTCCAAACACTTGAGACTATGTCTACAGAGTTTCGAAGGATCTTCGTCCAGTGGCATAGCTGGAATGACAGGGGTACTTGCTGGGGCTGATATTACCGTCCCAGTTATGCCAGACTGTATCTTTGTTACGGTGTGCGTGCCAGCTCCCGCGGGGCTTTGAAGCATAGATGCGGCAGTATTGCTTGACGGAGATGCTATCATTTGATCTGCTGGGACCGGTTTTAAAATCAGGTGTGAACACTGCATTACAACTCCTTTCTCCTTGTGTCCACGAGCATGGGAAAGAAGACTGCATTTATTGTAGAAAACTAAATTCTTTGTGCAATGATTACACGTCACTTCAATTCGCACGCTCCTCCTGTCATAATGTTGGGTCAGGCTCTTCTCAAGAGCAAATGAGTCGCCACACTCCAAACACTTGTAACCTCGCGTTGGTAACGTTATTCCGGCATTGGCAGGGGGACTAAGGTTTGGGATGTAAACTGGTATGGGATTGACACTGCTCAGCACCTTATTGAACGCTTCCACTACAGAACTTTGCAGAGATGACACCACCTGGACTCGAGACACTTTTTTAGAAGGCTGTGAGGCTGCTGCGGAAATTATTGCCTGCTTTATTTGTTGCTGAGGTTTCGTTAGCACTTGGCGGAGTTCAGAGGTGGTTTGAGCACCTTGAGGCAAAAGATTAAGGTTGGCAAGATGGACTGTCTTTGGCACAAGTTTAGCACTGGCAAGGCTCGACGCTGGCACCACCACGGTCTGCTGCTGTATAGCATTGGCAGCTTTTATAATGGCGCTACTGGCACTCTGCACTGAAGCAGCGGATATTACAGTGGCTTTCACTGTAGTATTGTTAGCAAGCTTCAAATTAATAACTTGTGACCCTGCTGTTTTAACGGCTGAAACGGGGAGGAAGGCAGTAGCCACAGGTTTGATAGTGACCTGTTTTGGAGCGAGTTCCGCAGATGCAACTGCGTTGGTGACAACCGTGGACTGGAGAGGAGCTCTAGGAGGAGAGGAAAGAACAGCAGCAGAAGTTGGTGAGGACAGGAGAGATGTCATGGAAGTTACCATAGAAGCAGTCTGCTCTGGCTTTTTACCAGAGTCCAAATCAACTTCTGGCAACACTCTAGTAACAGTTCTCTTGATCTCCCCAGAAGAAGTCTTGATGGTCTTTATGCGAACCTTAGGAATTGCTGGTGTTGACCCTGCAGGAGAAGACGGAGACCCTTTGCTACTGTTTTCACTTGATACACTTCTGGGACTATCAGGTGGTTTGACAGACGGCTTTTTAGCACCATCAATGAGACTCTGAGACTCAGGTGATTTTTCAATAGCCCGGGGACTTTCACTCATGTCTTTTGGTAATGGAGAAGATTCTCCTGAATTAGACTGTAAATCTTTACTGGTATCTGTAGCTGCCTTTTTAGCACTCAGTGCTGCAATTGCAGCAATGCACGAAGAAAGCTTTGCTGATGACTTTGCTTTGGACTGTGAAATGCTGGCAAGATTTGTTTCACTTTTTTCAGTACTCAATTTTCCATCAAGGACCCTGTTTTCAAGAAGCTTCTCAGAATTGTCTTTTAACAATTTGTCCTCTGTTTTTCGAGCTTTAAAAGGCTCATAGACACTTAAATTCATGGAGTTCGTCTCTGTCTCCCGTTTAGCAACTTTATTTTTATCTATACTACTTGAAACTGGGATTCCGGATTTAATCAAGTTCTCCCCTCCAAGCGCCTTTAGTTTGTCATATTCCTGCTGAGATACAGATCCTGCCAAGACGTTTGCTCTGAAATTTGCACGCATCTCCTCTTTATCCGGAGGGTCATCCACCTCAATTTTTTCATCATCATCAAATTCTTCAGCACTTGATATTGGGCTAAACTGATTGAAAGCTGAATCCTTCAGTGTAGTCTCAGAAGCTGATCCATCATCTTTAAGTGACTTCCCTTCATCTTTACTGTAACTATCAAGAGCTGACGACGTTAGAAAGCCATTATGCAAGCCATTGCCTGTGGAATGGTGGCCATCCTTGTCCACTCCTTCGGAAGAATCAATAGTACGCACATTTTTCACAATGACACTCACACCAACATCAGATGATGATGGGGCATGAGAATCTTCATCTGTGTGAGCATTTTGTTTTATGTGACTTTCATGGTCATCATGTCCAGATTCAATAGCTGCTTTTGGATCAACCATGTCTGGTATGTCAAAGGCTGCAAGAAGGTCATCGAAATCTGGGGTCTTCATATCCCCCATGGTCATGTATTTGATTGCAAGAAAATCTGTAAAATAAGCAGAAAGCCTTCATCTCAGTATTTTAAGCTCTAATAGCACAATCTTACACAAAATAGGCCTATGTTCACATACGCCACGTAAAAAGGTGTTATTTCACTTCTGAAGTAATATTTTCAGAAATTATACATTACAGAACAGTGTTCCGGTGCAAGTGTACAGTCAAATTATTAGACCAAGAGCTACAGTAATCCATTGACTTCACAGACTGTAACCTAGTCATCCTAGGCACAAACTTCTCTTCAGTGACTTTCTTCCTGCCCCCTCTCCTACACTCCCTCCTACCCTCTCCCACGTGCACTATCATCACAGGAAGATACCTAGACTTACATGAACATAACGTGAGGCACTTGCAATTCCTCCCAAGTCTAGATTTTCCTTGACATTTGCATTACCAACCTGATGAGCCTTCTTAAAGATGGTAACAAATGTGTTTCTACTAACATTTTAAGACTGTTGCACTGTTTTCTATGAATTAAATTGCTTTATAAGAATTACGGAGTAAATGTCTCCCAGCAATCACAATGCTTTTTTCAGCAACTCTAATGAAGGATGGGCTGTATCAACACTATTCCTGACAGCTGTCTCACCTATTTTAAAGACCTTCCATAACACAGATTCTATAACCTCCAACTTAATTTATTCCAGTCATTCACAATTCTCACTGTTACATGCTTCCTCCTGCATAATCTGAACCTTTCTTGACACAATCTGAATGAACTACATGTGGTTCTATTCACCCATCCTCTTTGCATCAGCACTTTACTCCGAGACCATAATCTCTCCTCAATCTTCTCCTTTTTAGGCTAACCAACACCACATCTTTAGGGTTTTCTTTCCCCTCACAGATAATATTTTCCAGATCCTATTCTTTTAGTTCACCACTGGCCTCTATTATAGTTGGGGTTTTTGTTTCCAATTCCCAAACCAAAGAGGTAACTCAAAACCAAAACTTTACAAATGCTATGTAAAAAGAAAAACTAACTTTGAGTAGACTTTTAGATTTAAATCCCACTATAACATTTGTGTTTTTCCACAGCTGTTTCAATAATACGCAGAGGTGTGCAGGGGAATCACCTGTAGAGATCTACAAAAATCAGTTACAGAAAGCACAGACAGTCATTTTTTCATTCTCTTTCATAAGGATGCGCAGGTATGATCTGTATTGTTGTGACAGAGCTGTTTTTAATGTACTTTCATTGTTCGGTAATTATCAGGCCAAAGTCTGTATTCAATGTGAAAAGACACTTAACCAAGGAAGTTCGAAAGTGCCCATTTAGGAAGCATCCTGTCTGTCCTCCTGCCTTTGTATCGGCACTGAAGGACTGGAAAACATTCTTATTATATAGCTCAACGTTCTGTCTCCAGTATCAATTAACATAGGCCACCAGAAAACCATGGCGTGACTAACTGCAACGGTGGTCTCCAAGCTCCCCATATGAGCTCAGGTAAGCAAGAAGCTACATGCCCCATGGCAAGAGGTCTGATGGAAGCTACTTGCCAATGGAGATGCATCCTACAACTTCAGTAGCTCACCTCCTCCTCCTCTGAGCTCATTATCTTGAGCTCTGGAGAGAAACTACTTGCTGACTGTTGAATTCAGCTGTAACAACGCTAAGGAAAAACTAATCAAAATGCATATATGTTTAAATACATAATGTTATGCATATCATTATCAACACAGGCAGCACTAACTCTTCCTCAGAAAGATGCAGCTTATTAAAACGGCATAATCCCTTTGCTTGACAGAAATTTGTTAAGACTTACGTATTTATCAACACTGGCTACCTGGAAGTCATTATGGACTCTAAGAAAGGCAACTGAGGAAAATTTCTCAAGGATACCGGAATACATGCAGACATTTCACATAATACCTTCATACAAATACATCATGGTTTTGAAAATTGTTTACACAGTCCACTTAAGGTTTTTTTGCTTTGTCCAACTTATTAACTCCTTTTCATTGCACCAAATCCTTCTGCAGAGATGAACTCAGCACGTGATTCTCTACAAAATATGAGTATATCATTGCAACTGATGAATTTACTCTCTTAATTCCTTTACTTAATCAACAATATATAGTAGCCTATCATGGTAAATGCTCATCAAGACTTTACTACTTTTGTAAAGCATATGGTTATAATTTATACTTGTCAGACATAACTTTGTTTCATAATGCTGGTAATTCTAGTTTTATTGTGTATGTGTGTTTAACTATAAAATTTTAAAAACCATTTATTCAGAAGCAAGTTTCTAGCCCTCATGCATTTAAAACTAGTAACTGGGATAAAATGAACATAAAGATTTAAGAAAAGAGACTAGACAAGTAACCAGTACAGCTCAACTCTTTTGCAGTAGCATCAGAGACTAACTCGTCGTGTTCAGCACACGTGGCAGTAGATGCCTCTCCTACACCAAAGCAGGAGGATTATCACACTCCTGCATAGTGCTGCAGACCTGGACTTTAGTGCGCCCTCTGCCTGAAGGATTTCAAGATCCTATGAAAGGGCCACGATTACAAAGGCAGTTACCTAACAAATATAAAAAATACATACACACTTAAATGGAAAAGATGCCAGAGACCAAAGCGTATCAAACCCATGTAAAACCACACAAATAAAGCCTTAATTGACACAGTTTTTCATTATTTGAGATATCAATTATTTACACTCTGATTGTACATCTGTCCTTAGGTGTCTTTTCACAGTTATTATATACACTCAAAAAGAACTAGAAAGTCTTCCTAGTCTAAAACTTCCTCTAATTACATACACTGGAGCTTAATTAACATTTAGCAATAGCAATGATTTAAGTAAAGGCCCACTTACACAGTATTTCATCCAAGTATGTTTAAGAGCAAAACCACATAGCGGAGGAGATACATTTGTCCTTTACCGAGAAACTCAGTTAGGCTAATTCCAAAACAGGAAAATATCTCAAAAGAATTCAGAGGTCTGCAGAGCTAAGTTCATAAATTTATCCATAGAGAGCACAGTGCATAAAGTTGCAACTGACTTTCAAGCGTGTGCAGAAGGAACAACTGCCATGCTCTACCAGGGCATGAGAACCGAATGGTTTCTTCTGCACGGGGGACCCAGAATTACTGCTGCTCTTATGAAGAATCTCTCCTTCTCCAAACTTCTAAAGCAAAGTTAAACAAAAAGGGACAAAAGACATTGCCAGGCTTGATAAACAAGTAAGCAAAGTTGTAACCTGGACATTTTATTCATCTCTTCCTCACTATTCTAGTATACCATTTTAAGATTCATTACATAAACTATCTTTCCACCACAACTGCCAGGACTCTGAAGCCACATTCCTCCCTTCCCCCCCCCCCAAAAAAAAAACACAACCTTTTCAGTTACTCCTTGCCTTAAGGATAAAACTCCGCCTTTTATCCAAGATCAAAATCAACTGACACCTTGGCTGCCAGACAAGCTGTTAGTCTATTCCTTCTCTGGGCCAACATGATGCCTGTAAATACTTCAGAACAGGAAATGAGGCAAGTTCCTGGTTCCCTACGAAATCGTGATTTTCCAGGAACTGGAATTTCTTTGAGAACTGCTTCTAAAGTGCTGACAGCAAAGCTCAGTGTCTCCAAACAGACACGCAAAGGTGTAAAAACCTAGCATCAGAGGGCTGCCATTAAGACGAACCGAGAAACAATGCACAAGGTGTGTAATCAAGGATACACTCCTCAGACTAAACGAACAAAAACATATTTAAAGAAACAATCTGCAAGACACCCACCTCCTCAAACATCCTGGTCCGAAATAGAATTTTTTTATTTTTAGTTTCTAAATAATAGAAACAAAACTCACCTCAAAACAGGGGCACGCTGACTTGAAGCATTATTAAGAACAATGGATAGATGACACAATAAATTAAACACCCCTAATTTTGTGGGAGTTCATACAAAGAGTCAGATCTTAGATTGATTGGCTCTGTTCAAAGTACTACTTCAATTTCAGGTGACAGTCTCCTTTTGTAACATTCCTTTTCCTTCCCACGGACTAGTACCATTTCCTGCCTCTCCACCTGGCTGTCTGCCGATGGTTATCAGCAGAACGCCAGGAAAAGCCTATCACCTTTGTCGCAAGAGTTGCAACCTTTAGGGCGCTTGAATTACTTGAGAAAAGTTATTAAAGAAAATGAGTTTCTTTAAAAATTCAACCATTACTTTGCTTACTGATTATTCAATGACAAAAGTAAGTAAAAAGAAAAAAAAAATCTGAATATGGCCAATACGAATTACACAGAGAGAGCGCCACAGAGCAGTGAGGTGCAATGCTTCTGGGTTCTGCTTTTTTGATGGTGGGTGATAGGACTTCTGGGAAGATACCACAGAGTCTTAAAAACTTAAGATAGCAGACTCAGAATATGCTTACTTCATGATTTCCACTAGTCTCTTTGGTGACAACATCCACCCCTATGTGTGCATCAATATCTTACTGAAACGTAAGGTGCAAATTAAGTTCTAGAGGATAAACTAAGATTGTTCTGTTTGCGTTCATACTTTGTTCAAAGCACGTGTGCATGACTTTCTACATTCTTCTTTCTTTGGAAACGCATCTCCTGAAATAAGTGCTTCCTATGAACAACACGAAGAAAACAGATTTTAGCCAAAGGAAGATACTCCGTGACTGTTCCACCGTCTTACTTTTCGCAGTTAGCCTTTTTACTCCAGCTCACCTGGTAACACGTTCCAGTGAAGCACTCACTTGGCTAATTATGTCAAAACAAGAACCAGCCCGTGAGAACTCTCTACTGATAGTGGAAGAAGCACACAGGACAAGAATTTGATGCTACACCCATGAGAAACAGTTATATTCTTGTAAATCTTTGGGGGCCGTCATATCCTGGCTGTTAAGATGGAATGCCTAAGATGTATTCAAAGACCTTAAAAGGCTGATCTCCAGAAAAAGGGGAAAACATCTGCAAGATGTAGTGCATCCGGGAGCTTCTGCCCTATTATCAGGGATACCAGAGACCATTTTGAAATACTGCTTTCTTACAGCAATGACTTGTGTAGATGTGAGGAAGGCTCAAATATGCAATGACATAAATATCAACCAAAGAAATATCAGGGCTTAGAAGTAAAAAGCTGCTTCTGAAGGATTAATAAAGGCAGTTCAACAGCCTAATGAAGACAAGAAAACAATTATCTGGCAGCTCCCAGACAAGTCGTAGTTCCAAACTGCTCCAAACTTTGATTTTTGCCTGTCAGGTGCAAGAACAACTCAAGCATTCCAGGCCTAGCAATGACAAATAATCCTCCTCCCTTTCCAATACTTTTCCAATTAATATACTCTAATACTCTACACATGAAGGCTTCTAACTCTCATTTCTGGATCACAAGCATGGTCTTACATGCTCAATTTTTCTTCTTTTATTTCATCATTACCCTCTAAAGAACTGACCAACTTTTCCGCCTTGATACTCACCCTCCTTCTCATCCAAATTTTCATTGCTCAACCACAAGTCTAGAGACTCTATGCAATTGCTTTACCTGTCTGTACTAGCCCTGGCTTTTCTACCACATTGAACTTAAATTACTACCCTTTGCCTTCAAATCCCACGTAACTGTCTACACTTACAATACGTAACTCCATGCTTTTGTTCAAACAACTACTCAACTCAAGCTTCCCTCAGCAGAAAGTCTGTTTATTATTTAAGGAAACCCCAACTTTAATTTTCATCTACCTGTGGAATTCATGTTCTTGTGACTACATTCCTTTACCTTCCCTAACCTCTTCCTACAGTTTTTACCTCCATTTGTACTAAGTACAGTTGTGGACTGTTCACTCTTTAGGGCAGAGACCTTTTCTTTTGTATGTTCTTCAAAGAAAATGGGCGTTCTGTTCAGTACTGTGAAAACAAGAGCATTGAGACACCACTTTTCAGTGTCTAGCACAGGGTCATGTCTTGATTCTTGAAGAATACTTCTGGTATAACCATATACAATTATTCTGTTATAGTTAGACTGGTATAAATTCTCAGTTAGACACACTATTCCAGAACGAAATTCTGACAATTTGGTATAATTACTCCACTTCCAAACACGAGTAATGACGCCTAAATAACATCATGCTCATTCTGCAACAAAATGCCTAAACAGGGAGTAATACCAGCCTAACGAGCATAAAAGCATATTATTTTTTTTTAGTTTCTGTATTGTTATGCCAAGAAATTTCATCAGGTAGAGACAACTTAAGTGATTCAATCAGAATTACAGTAATATATATCCTAACATTAGGCAAACATCAGCCTAATACACAGATTATGAGCAGCTCATTAGTTATTCAACATACATTAGTAATTATGCCTGACTAAACCTACAGATTATTTACTTTGAAAGCTAAGTACCTGAAAGAAAGACAAAAGCAATATGCTAATTCAACCACCAAACCTTCTTCAGGAAATGAGAACCACATCTCAAATCACAACCTGGTGTGGTTTGAAATACACAGCAGGCGAGTCGGATACGGAAGAGGCCACTTTAACCACAATCAGCAATGTCTATCATATTCACTTAAAATATCGGTTCCTTTTCGCTTATCAAAGTTCCTGTGACTTGTTACTGTTGCAAAACTGAAAGATTCCGGCTTCCAGAAATGTAACTTCCATAATCAGCAGCATTTTGATTTCTTAGGTAAAGGTCTCGTTTACCAGCCATAGTATCAATAAGGTTATGCCAGTTCTTATGTAAACATCTTTCTGAAGTATGGGATGCTTTACAGTTAAAATTTATACCAACCAATCTGATATTTCAACATTATACACTGTATCTATCTGCCTTAAAAAAAAAAAAAAAGGAAAATCTAATTTGTCTCCATGCACAAGCCTCAATGAGTAAGAGAAATCTGAATTTGCACTTCTGGTTTTCTAAGAGAATGTTCTACCAATTTTCTTCCTCCCTCCTTCCCCTCAAAAAAACTTTGGAAAGTAAGCATTAGCCCAGTATTTCAAGTACTAAAATTTTTAGGTTTTTTTTTCTTTCACTCTATGCAGTAACATCACTATTGACAGTTTCAGAAGAATTTCAAGATTTATTCTTTACTAGCCCAAACAAGTTTTCCACAGGCATTTCACCCAATCTCAGAATAGCAGAGGTTGAAAGGGACCTCTGGAACTCAAACTTCTCTGCTTAAAGCAGGGACAGCTAGAGCAGGACCCTCAGGATGTTGACCGGTCAGGTTTTGAGTGTTTCCAAAGATGGAGACTCCAGAATTTCTCAAGGCAACATGTTCCAGCGTTTCACCACCCTCGCAGTAAAAAAGATTGAAACCACTAATTAGCATTCAGCCCTACTCACATTCACTTGCCTTCCCACCCACTTGTGACAGTATCTAAATGCATTTTTAGAGCGCACCATCAAACGGGCGCACGCTGTGGAAGCTTATGAAATCACTGCCCATACGCTGCTGATCCAGAGCAGAATCCCAGCTCACGCCATGGTGGGGTGGAACACTTTGGAACTGGAACAGGGTAAGAAGCTACACAACCCTCAGCTACTGGCTGTGATTTACAAGGCTGTCTCTGTGGCCTGTTTCCATAGCAGACATTATCCCCAGCAGACGGTACCAGTTCACATTTGACTTTGATCTACTTTCATGTGAGCTGTACAATTAGGATGCAATAAACAAATCTGGATGCCCTAAGGAGGAAAAAAACCTTGAAAGCCAACCTTTCTGAACTACTAATAAAAAACATTGTTCAGTATTATACACAAAAGACAATACTATTTTAGAATAATTGCTAATCTATTTACAAAATGATAAAAAATTATTTAACTAACCCATTCTTCCACTCATTCTACTTTTATTCATCTAGTTCTAGAATACCACAGAAGCCTGTTAATCCACACACTGGCTGCAAGAGTTATTTTAAACTAGCAAATGCTGAAAACAAACCAGCAATACACCCACCAAAGTCAATGCGTTACCAAGCGTATTCTGTTGATTTGAATAAAAGTGCAGTTTGGTTGTAATGGTTTACAGTATTTTTAACTTTTCAATTCAGTAATGTCTTCCATACAAATTTGGGAAGTTCAACGTCACATACACCAGGAATGAAAGCAATGGCAGCAAATTCCATTTGCGACGGCAGAAGATGGAAGTAATGGAAAAAATCACTAAGATACTGAATGGCACTTGCATGACATTCCTGGTGTATTGCTATAACCTGGCATAGAGACAGACCTACAGTGCATGCGTATGCACATTGTCTTTTCCTGGTAAACAAAATAATTTGGGAGTCCCCAGAGGCCACGATGATGATACTTATCTCCATGCACAGAATGCAGATGCAGTTGCAGCCAGACTAAAGCTTGAGAATTTCTGTTGCCTTGTTCACTGTTAATTCATACGGGCAAAACTTTTTCCAATCAGTTTCCCCATGGATTCAAGTTTTGAGCGTAGGAATACAAGACCTCTGCAGAGGAGTCTCTCACTCAGTCTTTAGCGTGAGGTATGGCCAAGTGCTTATCGCTTAGCTGAGTTTTGCAACTATGAATTACCAAGCCGTCAAACCAACAAGATATCCCCCAAAGGAGCCTGAGTTGTTTAACAACTGTAAGCACGTTACCACCATTTTCAAAACATATCCATGCCTACAAGTGAACATAAAAGAACAGGTAATTGTCTTTGTCCTCTTTTCTACTATATCCTGCACCTGATTGTGGATCCTTCTTATCTGATCTTTTAAAAGATGAGCCCTTTCCCCCTGCAATAGGGATAATTAAGTAAAGACAGTTCTTGACTATTTTTGTTTGCTTTCTTAAGCAAAGTTCCACTGGGTTTTTTTGACAGCCAAAATAGAATTACTTGCAGTTTATGACTCCTTAGAAGCCTCATCTTGCAGACTAACTCCTCCATTTTTGACCTTTCTTATTTTTTTTTGCGAAATGGGTATCTCAAGTTCTCTTGGGGTAGGAGAAAACAGGCAGGGAAAGAGAAGGTGCATCTTCTGAAGTCTGTCCATTTCCTCTTCTCACACCACCACTGAACTACCTCTAGCACAGTTCAAAGAGAACCACATGCAACTGGTTCGAAGTTCACTGTATTACCAGCCTTTGGCTGGCAAAAAGAACAGGGATATTTTAACACATGGGCAAGGCATCTCCTTTCCCACACCATATGGAGCTGAACAGACCACCTCTATCTACAGCTGGCCAAATGAAAACTACCTGTATTTATCAAGAGATCCAGGTAAGGTTTTGGGCCTAGCAACTTCCTGGATTTCTCCCAAAGTGGAGATGAATTCATGAAAAGCAGGTAAATCCCCATGCCATTCTTTTTTCACTTGACTTAAAATTGAATTAAAAAAATGGCTTAATTTTGTACTTCTATATGTAAAATGGGCTGGGACAATTACATGTGAATAATTCAGATGTGCAACAATAATGAATAGACTTTTGAGATTCCCAATTTAATGCAAATTTGAATCACATTCTAAACAGCACTTGCTTCCTGCCCATTTCCTTTAATGTACTTTTTTTTTTTTTTCAGTGGATGGCAATTCTTGCTCAAAAACAGCGTGAAGCAGCTGCAGACAATCTCGCTGAAAGCCCTTCAAGTCAGGCAGGGCCCGCCTGTGCAACGCTAGCAACAAACAGGCCCTAAAACATTAGGGTCAGGGTTTTTGCTTTTTGTTTTTACATACATTCCCAGCAATCTGTATGCATATTTATATTCTAACACACATTCATCCTTCTAAGAAAAACAAAGTTAGTTAATTCATTCAAAAGAGGCTTGGAACTTGATAAATCATTACCTGTATTCTCAAGATCAGCTACCTGAGACAAGCCTCAATGCAAAATGAGATTGTGACTGCTGATACAGAGGACCAACCCTCCAGCATTAAGCAGCATTTTCTGCTGGAAAGCTGGCCTACGTGCAAAATCAAAATCTCCTGGTGAAGAGCATTTACAAATATTATTAGGCTGTAAAAATGAAACTCACCAAGAACACTGCGGACTCCAGCATCTATTCAAGCTTCTCATCTTAGAGCCTACAAAAACCCCTGCAAATTCAAAACCTCTTTTGCTAAAAATAAAAATTCATAGTACAGATCGTGTTCAAAAATCCAAACAAAACAGATACATTGAATTTTGTGACAATTCAAGAAACTACAATTTTAAAACTGCTTACTATTCTGGTAGAGAGAAAAACAAATCTAAGAGGTGCTCTCATGTAACATATGAATTTTAGCTGACACTTGGAAAAGAACATGCATCATCAGCAGCAATAGATACTATTCCTATCATGCAACAAGAATTCATGTTTGCAAGCATAATTTTGCTACGGATGTCTATAGTCAAATATAGAACCTCTGCATCCAAATTATGAAAAATATGAACCGAAATCAGCACAGTAATCTGTTAGGCACATAAACTATTTACTGCCCTATCAAATTGAAGAAACAACACACTGTAGCTGTATTAAAAACCACAAAACCATAATTTCAGGCTAAACATCAGCATGCTATTTTCAGTTTTCTACAATTAATATCGAAATACCTTACATAACCTACTGCAGTCAGAAATGAAAAGGTTTCCTTGTATTGTCACTCTCTGATGCAGGCACCCTGCCTATCATCAGCCACCATACAACTTACCCAATATCCACAGCCTCTCAAGGCTTTTAAGACTGTCTACTTTATTCTGCTGAGCACAGAGGAAAAGACCCTCATTGCACACTAGAACAGAACATTTTCAGTGTTTTGCCTCCATATTTGTCTTGCTTGTAGATTGCCAAACCAGCTAACACAGCCAGGACTGGTCAGATTTTTAAAAAATCATACTGGTTAAGATTCTAGAGTTGCTGATTTCCTGTTATAGGAAGTAACAGTTCTAGCAAAAGAATCCCCAAGGCAAAATGTTTAGTGTTCCAATGTGTAAGCTCTAACAGCCTTTGTTCTTCCCTTAGCTATATTCATTACTGCTTTCTTCTCTCTCCCCCTCTCCCTCTCTCTGAATCCTTCAGCTTTCACTGTAAGACACAAATGCCAGCTCAAATCTAAGTATACATTTATTTTTTAGATGACGGGGGAAAAAAAAAATCCTATCCATTATCCATTGCTTTGAGTTAAAAGTAGTCATCCCTCAGGAGCTGATGCACTGCCCATCCGGTTTCCTATTCTTATTTCATTACTGCACAATATTATAATTCATGCCACTAATAACCCACTGGAGCTCCATCAAACCTCTAAAATACATCTTTCCACTTGGCTGCTGCAAAATCCTCCCTGGGTTACAACAGTTTAAGAAACACCATCCATACTATTTATTTTATATGTTTGGGTTTGGTTTTTTTTTTCATGTAGGCTATATTAAGTACATGTTTAATTCTGAATTAAGGTCTTCAGTGTTAAGTATTGCGTTACTCAGATATGGCCAAACGAGCAACCTTTAAATAATTAGACAGCAAATTCTGAATGTGCAATGCTGCAATACAACACAGAACAGTTCACTGCCATGTGGTTCACAATTTATGATTGTCACTCAGAGGCCTATTTCGTATCACTACATTGTGAAAAATCGTACATCTGGATATAAGATATTTCAATGATAATACTGTATTTAGCTAAGATATCCGTAAGTCTTCACAAATAATAGCTTTAATCCTATTAAAACTGGAGGATGTTAATAGCATTTCTTCAGTAACACTTAAACAATTGTCTCCTTACTAATGTGCCAAGTGTGCACTCAGGAGCCAGATTTACTTTTCACATACATGTACCTTCATGCTATTGTTATATTCATACCCAAAACACCACATCTCACCTTGTGAACCTTGACCTTTGAAAGATTTTTTTAGCCAATGCCCAGTTACTGCCACAGATGCATTACCTCTGCAAATATGAAAGGGTTAAAGGCAGCCCCAATCAATAGGCCTACAAGGAGAAAAAAAAAAAAAAAAGGGAAAACGGGTATGCCTTACAGCGTCTTTGCAATGCTTTTATGCACAATTCTACAACAATATTGCTTCCTTTTGGCCTTAGAGAAAGGCACAGCAAACCCCCCCACACTTAACGTCTCCTGAAGAAGAAAACCACAAGACAGCACCCTGTAAATAAAACAGCATGCAAAGCAGCATTCTTCAGTCACAAGCATAACTACAATTACAAATCATTCAATCAATTTTATTTAGTTTAGTTTTAAAATAGACTGCATAACCAGTGTCCCACCCTTGCAAAGCAAAAATATTTTAATAAGGGTCATAAATCTCAGCTCTTGCCCATTCCTTAAGCATAAAAAGGCACGAAAAGCCAAAGTAATCTCAGTTACTGCAAATATGTACATTTATATACAGAATCCTTTATGACTATATTAGCCACATACCAGTGCTGTGTGTCTAAAGTGTGCATTCACATACTGTTTTGGGATGGTATCTTTCTGCAAGCTCCTCTGCTTTTGGCTGCCATGAAGGGAGGAAGCTATCCCACTGTAGTAGCTCAGTGACTGCATTGTGTTCAGGAGCTGATCTGCCTCAAACCAGTTCCAGCCGGTTCTGGTCACCCTACATAAAAAGCTATGGCAACCCTCGCTGAGTTGCCAACAAGTCCCTGAAAATCGCAGGGGTTCTTTTTTNCTTTTTTTTTTCCCCCAGCGGCGGTGGGGCCGGCGGCAGCCCTGTCCCCTGCTCCCCTCGTGCCCGGCCCACGCAGCCCCCTTGCTCCCCAGTGCCGCCCCACACGCTCCCTTCCTCTCCTCCCCCACTTACCTCCCACAACCTGGCTGAAAGCTGTGAGTGTGTGCGTGCCTGTCTGTAGCTAACAAAGAGACCGCAATAAAAATCCTCATAGGATCTCTCTTGCGGCACCAGGCAGGCTCGGCCACAGCACTGGGAGACAGCCCGCTAACCGAGGGCTGCTCCCCCCTCTCTGCCCCCCACAGCCCACGGGGTGGCTGCTCAGACACGTCACGTCGGCCCCCTCATGCCCATGGCCGTGGGGTGGCCCACCGAGGTCTTCTCCCGTCCGCCCTCCCCACCCCTCGCTGCATCTGGGGCCGCCCCAGTGGCATTTCCCTTCTCTGCGCGGCGTTACTACACGGATTACCCACACGCGCGCCTCCCTCCCCTCAAGAAACCCATTTCCGCAGCAGCGAGATGCCTGCAAAATAGTTCCTTTGCCCCCTCCTCGCCGCACCGAGTTGGCTGCTGAGCTGATTCTTTTTTCTTTTTCTTTTTTTCCCCCCCTTTTTTTTCCCTGCTATTCAACTCTCCTTGAGGCACTGAAAAGAAGGCGGCTGCGGCCCCCCCGCCTCCCCGCGCCCAGGGCCGGGGGGAGCCCGGGACACGGCGCCCACCCCGCGAAGATGGCTGCTGGCCGCGGCCCTGCGCCCGGCCCCGCAGCGCTCTGGGGCCGTTCCTCATCGAGGCCGCCGCTCCCTACGGTGCCCGTGTCCCTCCAGAGGAGGGCTCTGCGCCTGCCGCGGCCCATGGCAGCCCTGCTCCTCGCCCCCGTGTCCCCCCTGCCACCCGGGGCCTTCCTCCTGCCTGGCGGGCAGCCACCCCAAATCCGGACATCGTTCACCCCGCTCCTCTTTTGGCTACTCACCCTCGCACTGGTAAAACCAGTAACTACCTCCGCCTACGCGCCAAGCCCCATCCTCTCCGGGATCAGCCGTGAGATGGCTCTTCAGCGAGGCTGTGCTCCCAGCCAGCTGCCAGGCTCGGCTACGCCGACCGGCCCCGCTGCTCTCCGGGCTGCACCTGTAACTGTTAGCAGAGGTCTCGGGCACAACCCTTCACCCCCCCCTTCCCCTGCCGAGAGAGCTGAGATCTGGCACTTTCTCCACATCCCTCATCCCCACCCCATTCTGGGGAAAACGACCATGTTCTTCCGCTGCCTCAGCCCCGTCTTCTCCGCACAGGCGGCTCCCGCCGGCCCTCCCTCAGCCCCTCAGCCCGGGCGGGCCGCTCCCGCCTCTGCGGGCCGCCGCGGACCCGGGCGCCTCGCTGACAGACCGCGGCCCCCTCCCCTCAGCGCGGCGCCCGCCGACACCCCCCCG
>VUYV01000375.1:510939-529330 GCA_008711295.1 Anarhynchus alexandrinus | reverse complement strand
CGCGCTGGCCACCGCCTGCCCCGCCGCCCGCTGCAGGCCCCGGAGCCGCCTGGGCCTGGTGCGGCACCGAGACCCGCCGCCCAGCACTCGGCCCCGCGTCGGTGCTGCCGTACCCCGCAGAAAAACGCTAATGTGAAACCGTTCGGTCCTTCCCGGAGCGAGTTTGGCGTTTTGGCCGTTGCCTCTTGTGACCGCTGCGCGTGGTGGTAGGCTTTTGTTTGCTGCAGAGCAACCCGGCGGTAGTGCCATTGCTACAAATTTTAACACAAGATGTCCTCCCTTTCTGCCATGGCACAGTGTGTTTTACAAGCGTGTGGCATGGTGGCTAGAGTTCAAAAGTTTCGCATGTGAATCACCTCATTGGATCATATTAACGGCTTTAAATATGTAACACCCATCTCAAGTTCATGCTATGAGCCCTTTTTTTCACAGACTACATAGACAGTAACTACATATTCTGGTTGAAATGATGATGTTTCATGAACATCTCCTACCAGTAAGGCGGCGAGGTCACGAAGGCGTGCTGCGCGGTTACCGGCACAGCTCCCTGCGGCAGGACGCCCCGCCAGCTGTGCGCACAGCTGTCGGTCGGGCAGGCTCGTCCCCCAGCACACGGGACTTCGCCAGCGACGTGTTCTGACTTGTTCCAGTTCACCAAAATGACAGCGAGCTGCTCCATTGCCAACGGTGGCGACCAGTGAGTCTGACGAGTTTACGGGGTTTGGATACAATAAATTGATTTGGTAATCTATATAAAAAGTAAATGGATTTGTGATCTGCACTAGTTTGCGTGTTCAGGAAGGGCCATGAGATTCAGCTCGCACAAGCCTAGGGCTCATCCTGCAAGTGACTTGTAGAATTAGGCCGTAGTATTTATAATACCCTATTTCTTCCCAATTAACTGGTAAACTGATTTGCACAAAAAGGTGAAAACTGCAGTCTGTTTTCTTACATTGCATTTCTGTGGTCGGCTTGCATAATAGTATAAAGAAGGTGGCAGCTGCTACTGCTACTTTTGTGTTAATATCTGAAATGTTAATAGATTTCACAGTTTATACATGGCATAAAGGTCCTTGTGCATGCTGCCTTTCAGACAGATTTACTTGTTTTCCTTCCAGGCAGGTGTCCTTGACATCTTCATGGCAGAAAAAGTCTGTCACCCTAAGTATTCGACTTTCAAACAATAAAATGAAGAGAATTTTAAGTATCATTTACAAGCGGTGCCAGGCTGATAGCTCTTCTTCAATGGCTTTTTAGTGCAAAACACAAAATAACAGGCAAGTGCAATGCAAGTGTCCCTACAGTGTCACTTCTGCTTTGTGAGGCTTTGGTAGGTTTTTTAGCACGTTGACCTTGCATCTTGGGTCGGCGATTTAGTCCTTAAGTCATTTCAAGAGTGTTGTGACTGCAGATAAAGCTGTTTCAGTTAGCCGCTGGGGAGGCAACGGGCGGTTTTAGGTTACTCCAGCATTTCCAGAGGTGGGAACCGGAGTCCCTCGCTTTATCCCCTCTCACCAGCCGGGGCTGTGCAGGACGTAACTCGTGTAGTGAATTAGGAGAGTTTCAGTTCCCCGCAGCTGCTGAATCTCCACCCCTGAAGTTTCCGTCCCCAAGTACTTCCTTACCACCTTGCAGCCAGCTAGAAGTGCGGCACCGTGGGCCCTCTCTGCGGGTGGGAAGGAGAGGACCCTGGGGTGTCTGGGCAGAGGGTGGTGGGCTGGAAGAGCCTGTGCCGCCAGCGAGGCGCTCCGGCCGCGAGCAGTTGCTGGCAGCACACAGAGTTGATAACACAGATTAGACTTGGATTTGTTCTTCTGTATCAGATGACGAGTGTCCAAAACAGAGGTCCCGTTCACTCCCCCACAGACACTATGCCATATAATCCTTAGAACCAGTGGCAGAAGAAATTACTGTTTTTTAAGATGATTCTGTTTTCTCCGTTGGCTTTGCAGTGCCAGGAGCAGCCTCTGACACTGCTGTCCTCGCGGTGGGCGCTCTCGGTCAAGACAAATGAAACCACCAGCGTATTCCTTCCACTTCGACTGCAGAGCAGCTCTGAGATGGGATCGCCTGGTCACCTGCGCTGACGGGGCCGTGAACTTTGCTGTCGGGTCGCGTACCACGTATTTCATTCTCCAGGAACTGTGAATTTTAACCCCACCTCTTCTTTTCCCTGAAGAAAGACCCCCAGTCCAGCCCGCTATTACTTCTCAGCAGTCAGCAAGGAGGGCTGCCAATTCAAAACGTTTTCCCTTTGATGCTGCAGTGAATACTGAACTCCTGTGCAATAATAACTTCTTAATTATTTAACTTCTTAAGGATTTTAAGGCTCTTGAAATCCAGAACTATAAAATGTGGTGTATTCATCCCACACTTTCTGTTATAGGAATCAGTTTTAACTGTATCAAATATAAATAGCTACAAACATTGCTTTTACGCATTAAAAATGTGCTTAGGCCAGGGGTGATTCTGCAGGTGGATCGACACGATAGAAAATAAGGTCAATGTACTTTTAATTTTTTAATGTCAGAATAAATTATGCCCTTTTTGTCCTCTCCCAATTTTGTTTGTTGTTTTTACTCAATAACAGAACATTTCCTTCCTGGCTAGTGAAACTTCCTTAGCTTGAGCAAGAAGGGTAAAATACAGGTTCTGTATTTCCAGTCTTAAATCTCTTTTTTAGACTAATAAGTTTACAACTTTTGCCAAAATCTTAATACTATGTGTTACTTCAGTTACTTTTTTAGGTTTTCACCTTAAAATTTCCTGTATCATATTATCCACAATAGCAGAGCAGAAGCCTGCATTTCTTGTTTTAGGATATGTATATTTTCCTTTTTATCACTGTTTAGAATGCAATGGTACGTTTCTTTAACCACTTTATTTAAACATTCAGTATTAAAAAAAACCCAGCTTACAACTAAACTCCCCCTTTTCACATGCTCCTATTCCTATTCTCTAGAAATTTTCTTGGAAACAAAAATCAATTTCCTTTCCTGATTATTAAAATAAGTCTCCTATTATATTTTGGACTAAAAGCTCTGGGATTGCTTTTAGAAAGATGAGATTTATTAAAAGAAAGGGATCTCATATGAGATGAGATGAAGGACTTTGGTAGGGAAAAATCTATAACCAGACTCAAAATGCATCTTAACGACTATTGAGGTCAAGTAAAAATTAATATCTAGGATGATTTTGAATGGAGGATGTCTCTCACTCTTGGAAACAGACAAATATACGACAGACGCACACAAACTTGCACCCAGACTTGCACCATGTAGACTCTAAATTGTAAATGTCTTCTGTTAAGACAGCGTCTGGCCCAATAGCACGTTAAAACCTAAATTTGTCATGCGGCGTGTTTATCGAAGTGCCGTGGCGTTGTGGCACCTGGCCATCTGGTGGACTCCAGAGCTCTGGTTCATAGCCAAGACTCGACCCACAGGCGGACGGGGGAGTTAAAACTCTCCCAATTCTCACGCCAGGTGCCTGGATCTAATCTGCAGTTCGCCAGACCCCACACAGCCTCCAGCTCGCCTTTGGGGCTGCAGCGAGCCACACCTCCTGCCTGCGCCCCAGCACCGGTCTGCGTCCGGGCCGGACCTTCTCCCCATTGCTGGGTGCTTGGGTTACTCCCAGGACGTGGGGGAGTCCCGTTTGCTCCTTTGCAATCTCCAAACCTTCATCTCCTACCTCCTACAGCGTACTCAGCTGGACGGGCGTTCTGAGCTGGTGCTTTGCTTCTGTCCTTGTCGTCCTGCGTGGAGCAGAGCAAAGAGAGAACGAACCCAGAGGCCGCCACCAGCAGCGCGAGCGAGGGATGGCTCTGGGTCTCTCCTGCCGGGTGCTTGCGATCCATGGGGAAACCACTGTTAATTGAGGCTGGACATCACGAGCGAGCGCGGCAAGGAAAGGTTTGCTGTTCCATGGATGATGGTCTTCCAAAAGTAAATAAATAACCTGAGGACCGATGACTTGGATTTTAGCTTTCATTTTTTAAACACAAAGCAATTAAAACGTGTGCCAATTCTACCGGAGTTTTGAAGCATAGTTTGGTAATTCTTGTCCAGAATATTCTGCGGAAGCAATGCAGTTTGCATTTTCCACTGGGATTAGCTCAGAAAAAGAGCATGGAATTGTCAGTAATGCCAAAACTACAGTGGTAGAAAGAGCGTGCAGACCGTGTATGGAGGTATTCTAACTCCTAAGCCTTGGAGTGTGAGCTACCATCTGATGAGAGAGGTCCTACTATTTAATAAATATGATTTACAAGTTGGTTTTAAATTTGGTGGGTAGTGAAATGACTTTTACTCCATTCATTAAAGGTTAATGAAGAACACACTTACGTAAATGTATGAATAGCTGCTTAATTTGGGAGGCAAGAGGACTTTTAACCTGCAAATTGTCCAACTCTGTGATAATTTTGTGGCAATGCCTGTGTTGCAACATAAAAAATTAGAGCCATTTTTCCAGTGGAGAAGATAAATCACTGGATTCACTGTTGGTCTCTTCCAGGGTCTGGTTACGCTGTGAAAACTGCCAAGCACGACTGTTCAGGATTCTCTCCCAGTTACTGAAAAGCCGTCAACTACTTTTCGGACCAGCAGCCATCGGTCAGTAGCGAGTCGGAGCGGTGACGGCGGTGAGCAGAGGAGAGGCGCAGGGAGCGGGGACGGTCCCTCCCGCCGCTCCCATCTGCAGGGGACGTTTCCCTCCTGCGGCCGTTGCCCCTTGCAATGGTCGTTGTTGCTGCCTTTGCAGGTTGGGCGCACACTCAGCAGCTACAAACCAGTTTGATATCGCCGTGGCTTCCGATACAGGCACTATCGACCAAAATAACCAGCACCTAGCTCAGAACAAGGAGAGTTTGGCACACAGTTTAAGTGTAAGTGCAGACCACGACAAACTACAGTTAAAACGTGCATGGGGCAAGTATAACCCATAAATATATACATATGTTTATATATTCCCATGTTTAGCATATATATTTGAAAAAGATGCTGAATTAGACTTATGGTCAGAGAGTGAGAAATCTGTTGAAACCCATTCTTAACTACAGATTTTTTTCTTCAGTGTTGAGCTGTCTTTCTTGGCCTTTTCTCCCCGTTTGGCTTTGAAGACTGTCTGTCTTTCAGAGAAAGGAGGAATAGGAGGAAAATAAGAGTGTGTAAAGAGTAGATACAACCCAAGATGAATAGACGTAGTCTCGAGGCAGGGGAGAATGTAAGAATATAAAGTCAGGGCAGTCTCTCCGGGGCAGAGTGTTCAGATCATCACTGCGGCATAATCTGTGCTTGTGCCTCCAGCACACACTGCCCACCGCGATGGAACATCTCCACAACAGGCAATTTCCCCCAAATGCAAAGAATGTCTTGGACAAAGGCTAAGGGCTACGCAGAAGTTGATAACTCTTGTTATCCATCTGCAGAAGAGAATCTTTAACTACAAAGCGAACGTTTGCAATGCCCAAATAGCATGAAGAGAGAGAAACCCTAATAAGTCTCAGGGTGTTAAATGCTGGAAAAAACAGAATATGGAAATATCCTGAACAACAAAGAGACTCAGATTTTTAACCATCAGTAGAAGAGATGCTGAGTTCAGATGTAATACAAAGCCAGGAGGATTTGACAGGGCTTAGTAATTACTTTTTTCTGGCTGTTAACAAGCCAGAGCAAACTAACCCTTATCCAAAGAAATCCTGGTTGGTTACCCAGGGCCGTGGGCTTAAACTGGTTCTGTGAGCGAGGGCGTTACAGTGGACACCTCAGCTCTCCCTGTGCGCTGAGAGGCGTCAGCGCACCGCGGCGCTGGGGAGGTCGCCGCTGCCGTGAGCGGTGTCGGAGCAGCGGCAGGCCTGGCAGCTGTGCCGTCGTCCGGCCCCGTGCAGGGGCAGTCAAGCCCCCGAACGCCGTGGCTGGCCATGACTGTCCTCGAGGCCTCGGGGCAGGCAGGAGCAGCGGCAGCCGGGCTGGCTGGAGGCACTGTGGTGGCGGCGGCAGCTCTGACTGCACCGCGGGGAGCCGCAGCCACGGGCCGCGGCCATCCTGCCGGGGTGGGCACCGGCGTCCCCCGCCTCTGCTCCTGCGTGGACACAGATCTCCCTGTACATTTGCTGTAACCGAAGGGATGCTGCCGCAGAGGGGCTTCATGGCTACCCTTGATTTCTGCGTCTCAAACAAACAGTCTTTCAGGCCCTAAATACCGTGTGGGAAGACGAGTGGAGGCGGCTGCCGTGGCGTCACGCGTGCCGGCACTACCGGCCCTCCCTGGCAGAGCCCCCGGGGACCCGTGTCTTCCCCGTGGGGAGGCAGGCAGGAGTCAGGCCTCGCGGGGTGCGAGTGGTGCCCACCGCGATGGGAGGTGGTCTGCGCAGGAGAGGTGGTCTGCGCCCGCCTTGGCCCAACCCCGCCTTCAGCCGTACCTGCAGCTCCCACCAGCGGCTCGGATCCCGTCCCGGGGGGCAGCCCCTGAACGAGGGCTCAGCCACGGCGCGGCGGGAAGGGCTGCCAGGGCGTCCTCGTGGCAGAAGGGGTGCGATGGCGTCCTCGTGGCGGAAGGGCTGCGATGGCGCCCGTGCTGCAGCGGAAGGGACAGCCCGCGGGCGGTGAAAGGGGTTTGCCCAGCAGCACGGCGGCGCGCAGCAGGAGGCCAGACCCGGACCGGGGCTTTCCCCACCGTCCCCTCACAAACTCAGTCCCTGACCCGTGTCACCAGCGAGTTACACAACAGGACACGTGCAGACTGTGGAACGTGAGGGTAATGGGTTTTCCCATGAGCACTGTGGGCTTTTCCGCTCACCGACACCTTCCCCGTGCTGGGCCAGAACCCCCTCAGTCAGCTTTCCCTTCAGGCGTTAGCCACCTGCCTGATTAACATCCCCTATAACAAAGCTCATCAGCCCACGACGTTGATAAATGCCTGGTTTGTTCCCTTAACGTGCCATATGTATGGGGGTTTTCTTTTCCTTCCTTCTCCTGATATTTATTCAAGTATACGAGGATTATTTCTGAATTATTCATCATACAATATCTGATTAGGCTGTGGCTGTGCCGGCTCCCACCGCTTAATGAATGAGCCATTAGCCTTTCGCAGATGGTGCTATCAACAGCTCTTTGAATGCTGTGTGCTCACCTGCATTTGCACAGCACTGCGAGCGAGAGGAGAGAGCTGAACCTCAACACAGGGCTGGGAGATGATTTTCTACTGCAATATCCGTTAATTGTCACGTCAGGCGCGGTACTCCCCGTCTGACTCCCTGCGCCTCGTCAGGCGCTCCCTGCAGGAGCCAGAGGTGGAGGTTCCACGGGCGCTGGATGCGCCTTCTCCCCAGGCTGAAATCCTACAAACTGGACAAGGAGAGGCAGTATTTTAATGACACTTAAATTTTGTTTTAGCCAGTATCTAATACAATTTCCTCAGAATAGAAAATCTTTGTGTAGTTGAGTATGTATCCCACCAAACTACTCACTACATCACTTCAAGCAATGAAGTAAAGTACATAGAAAGAAATTGCTACGGTTGTGATCGTTCACGTATACACTGTCTCTCTACACCAACGCGTCCTGCAAGGTTTGGCCACTGCTGCCATTCCAGAGCCACGGCTCACCGGCCTCAGCAGAGGCAGACACCATCCCTGTGCTCCGGATGCTCCTTTCTCCTAAAGTTAAAACTAAGAAGTGAAAGAAGGCACTGTACGAGATAAACCAAGCAGTGGACTGAGAAGAGGCAGAAGTGGCACAGGCACACCCTGGCTTTGGGAAGGGCCTTGACAGATGTTGGAGGACTTTTTCTCTATCTACTGGACTGGGGAGCGCTGCATATCCAGCGCATGGTGCCAACGAGCTCGTGAAATCCAACCCAGAAGGCGCGGTGTGCTCACATGCGCCTGCTCGGCGCGGCTCCTGCTGGTGCCGTGGGTCCAGCCGGGCAGGCGCGCAGGGAAGCGGCTGGCGAAGGGGCACCAGGGGGCGATTCCCCGCGGGATGCAGCCTCCGGCGGCAAGGAGTGCCGTCCCCTCTGCCCGCGAGCTCACCGGGCATTCCGTACCGGCAGCAGCAGTGCTTCTGCTTCTGCCTTTCCATAGCCTGCCCGTAACACAGAATAAGGACGTAATAAAATAAGGATAAAGGGGAATCCAGAACATCCAGAGCCGGACTCTGAGCAAGTCATCAGAAGAACTAATCAAAAGCCACTAGCAGCCAATTAAGAAACCTTTGGAGCTGGAAGAAGCTCAATTAGGTGCAGCATTGTTTCCAGCCAGAGCGATTTTTCTGCTGCTTTTCTTCTGTTTACCTCAGGAAACGCTGTGCTCAGGGATGAGGATGTCAGCAGCAGCTTAGCCTGTCTGCGGTTGCTGGTTTCAAGCTGCCCGTGATGTTCTTCCTACAATTGAAGCAAAAATAAAGATAAAGGCGGCTTGCTGATTTGCAGCCAGCGCAGCCTGGGAGTCTTTCAAGCAATCTCAGACTTTCAGTGCTGGTACTTGGTGTCTCCTGCTGGAGGAAGGACATCTGATTCATCACCACCAAAGGCTACAGAAGATGAGTCAGGATTATACAAATTCCATTTAGTTTGTGTAACAACACTACTTTCTGTATTGAAAACTTCCTTTTCCGCTGCCATAAAGAGCCGAACAAAACCCTAAATACGCAGCGATTAGCAAACTGTCACCCAAACCGGGGCTGGTCGCTTGTGCGACCTGGTTTTCGGCATTTGTGGGGTCTGGGCTGCGAGGGAGCCGTGGGGCTGAGCAGCGTGGCGGTGGGGGAAAGGGGCAGCGGGACCTGGAGGAAAGCAAACAGCAACTCAAGAGTCAGAAAAGCAGATGAGTGTATCAGGTCGCATGAAAAGCCTTCCAAGAGCCATAACAGACACCCAGACCCTGTGACGAGTCAAATCAAAGGCAGAAATAACTTTGATCAAAACTTTTGATAAGATACGGGAAAAATGCACCCATAGTTTGCATTTGAGTATTAAACTCTGTGTATGTTGATTTAAAACCCTGGATTAAATCCAGAATATTTAAAATATTGGCAAGCTCGTATTTATGTTAAACAGTTAATAATACGAAAAGTAATCCCCCAAGCCCCTTACAAGCTTTACTCTTACACACATCATTTTCCCTAGTGATCATTTTAAGAAAATATGATTTTACAAATGGCTAGAAGACATCTAAATTCCTCAAAATGCTGTACTGGCTGTTGAGACCTCCGCTTAATTCACCGCCTGTGGCACGAGGGGGGAGAATGATCCGTCCCGAGGAGAGACAGGTGCTATTATCGCCATTCCCGTTTCTTTCAAATTGCAAAAGTTGCTGCCTCTACAGTGATTCTTCCACCGAACAGTATTTAATAACAGCTGAGCTGTCTCCTGTGCTCACAGTTGCCGTGGAATAAGTCAAGGAGGAGTGTAAGCCGGAGAGCTTCAGCAACATCTGCTTTTGTGCCGAGAATTACGGGCAGCAGGAGATTACAGTGAAAAACTGACTACACTTACTGTGTAAGAGTTAAGCAGACAGTTACGAATAAAACAAGGCAAGTTTGCTTTTTGGAAAATTTCTGAGGAAAACGAGATGTCTACAGCCATCACCCGGAGGGACTTTGCGGAAGGCTGCAGGTCTGCAGACCGAAACAACGGGAACCAATCTCTTTAGCGGCGTGATGGCAGTGTACTGCCTTCCACCAGCAGCGCGCACCCAAGGTCTCCTGCAAACGGTCCTCTACCTCGAGCCGCATCTCCTGTCCTTACCGGTTAACTTAAATCGTTACTGGGCTTTGGCGTTACCCCACGTGCGCGCTCTGTCGTAGATAACTTGGCACCTATCAGCACGGCGAGAGGGAGGGAAGTCGCTCTGCGCTGCAAACGCTCCCTGCCCGGTGAGCGCGCTCCTACCCTACAACAGTCTTAAAAACACCCAACAACCTAAAGCACCAAAAATGCTTTAAAACACATGGGGGTTAGGGACGCACTTGCCTCCCGCTGTGGCACACCGCGGCGCTACTGGACACCCCTCTGCCGCTTGACTGAGGGAGGCAGGAGATGCAGGAGGGTGAAGGGCCGCAGAAGAGGGAGGGGAGGAACGAGGGGAGCGTCCAGCCCAGGCACAGCCCCGGCGGGTCTGACGCTCAGCAGCCGCCCGTGCTCCCAGTTTTATAACCCGCCTTTGAGACAGGTCAGCGGTCTCGGGCGGCTTTCCCCTCCTGCGCACGAGGGCAGGTGGTGAGGCTCCTCTGGTTCGTCTCACATGAAAGAAGCGGACACAGGACGGTTATCTCGCTGGGAGGGGTCCCCGTGACAGAGCATTGTTCCCCGTGGGACGCGCGGTGGGGCGGCAGCGTGCCCCCCCCCCCCCGCTGCGCTGGCCCCGTTCCCTCCCCGTGCAACCGGCGTGTTTCTCCCGTGCGGGGCGGTGGCTGACCGCTACCTGTCGGCAGGACATCCGTTGCTGTCACTGGTGACAATACCTGGTCTGGCTGCACCTGCTGCGGCCCTGATTAGATTGTGTTTAATGGCAGGCTGCTCGCGGAGATTACGAGGCCGCCGTGGGCATCGGCCCCGCCAGCGTCAGCACGCATTGTCCGCGGGGGCTAATCCTCCGCTCCAGACCCGGGGTATCGTGCTGCTTTGTCCCTTCCCCGCGCAGAAACCTCCGTCTCAGCAATCGTGCTCCCACGCGCCTGCTGCTGCCTCTCCCGTGCCTGCCGGCGCCACGGGACCACCTTCGGCCCCCCCGGCAGAGGATGAGCTTCCCCCGGCACAGCCCTCGCCTCGCGTCCCGCTCCTGCAGCTGGTGGCACAGCGCAGTCGCTGTGAGCCTGGTGAATACTTTGAAGGAAGCGTGAAGCCAAAAAAACCACCCCTGTTGAAATCATACTGGAAATTAAGTAGTTGAATAAAAATGTAAGTTTGACAGGAACACACACAGTACGAGATAGTCTGCTGAGTTCCCACCCTAAACTGTTTTGAGGCATCCAGCGTTTACTCTCGCAGCAAAGCAAGGCATTAAGAAAATCAGCAGGTTTCAGAGGCAGTTGTCAGGGTGCAGCGGGGTCGGGGCTGGCCACACCGGGTCCGAGCCGGGGCGACCCCATGGTGGGCAGTGCCCTCAGCCACAGGCCCACGTCTGAGCCCGGCTGGCAGGGCTGGGGCTGGCAGCAGGGTCCACTTCAGAGTCCCTTATCATTTTGGAAGGGAAAATAACCTCACAGCCTTATTTTTATAATTTTGGCCATTAAAGATGGGTGAAAACTATTCAGTGAGTGAGTTATGGACTTGTGATAACAGCAGAAGAGCAAAACGTGCTCTCAGCCCCGCTGAGTGGCCGTGCCCGCCAGCCAGGCTCAGAAGCCACGATACCATCTCTGCAGGCAGAGAAATTGGATTGACCCGTTCTGAAAGCCTCTCTCCGCCTCCCCGCCCCGGGAACAATGCAAACGATTATACAAGCCCAAGGTGGAGAAAAGGCTGAGCTTCAGATAAGGCAAACGTTTACATTTTGCACTGCATACACGCAAATAAAAATGTAGGTAGCAAAGTCAACCGCTGAGCATCACCTCTCTACTCACTGCCTTTTTTTGTTACTTCTTCTTAGAGCTGTCCAAAAATGTCCGTCGTATGTAATTAAAACCAACTCCAGTTTGCGATACATCAAAATTCTAATTATACCTTTTGTACCTTATATATACACCATAGTTTGAACATCTTCAGATCTGGCGGGCAGATGGAGTTTAACAGGGGATGTGACACCGACAGATGCTACTGCCCCGATATCTTTGCTCAGTCTGGGGAGAAATCGAGGGGTAAGGCAAGAAAACATGTTTTCTTATAGAGCTGCCATCTGCTGATTTGAGAAGCTGCTGTCACTGATGACTCAGGATCACTTGTCTATGTAAAAATATTACTAATATCATTCTCAAGACAGCTATTATTATATATTAACTCTATTATAACTATTGACTAGCACCAAGACAATAGCAGTAAGAAAATACTGTAATGAGTCTAAAAGTAAAATAACTTTAAATAGAATTAGTTGAGAATGGGAGGTTCTTTCTCTTGGGAACCTTTAGACAACAAACCTGGTTTTTATCCTTTTTTCTATCATATTCTGTTAAGAAAGGGAAATGTTTGTTACCTGACATCAGACAGAGCTTTTCCAGTTGCGGAAACTTACAGTCTTCACAGGAAAAAAAAAAAAGAAGGGTTTTGTTTATCAGAGTTTATAAAGACAAGAACTGATTATTGGATTGCCAGCGGCAGAGATGAAGAGTTACAATTATTTGTTTTATAAAGCAAGATGACGGGAGACCAGGAGGAGCAAAGGCGTCCCAGCGCACAGGGGGCACCAGCGGTTCGCCCAGCACGTGGCTCATCGCAGCGGAATGCGAAAAGGAAGAACGAACCTGATGGAAAGATGACAACTGAGCAGAGGGTAAAAACCCCTCATCCTTCACAGCCACTAAACAAGTAAAAATGCCCGGGAAGGCTTGACTGGCTTGAATTCGGTAGTGAATACGCATATAACCAAACCACAAGGCAAACCCCAATTTTGACCCGGCAGACAGATAACGAATTGGCTTTAAACCACCACTTCTGCCTCCCATTGCCCAGTGCGCTGCACCTCTGCACACCAAGCGCGCGCACTGGTCTTCCCATCTCACCGGCGGGATTTGACCTTGTTCCCTTGCTCCAGCACAGTACCGGCAGCGTCGCTGCGTTACGGCCGCAAGCAAAGACAAATCTACGCCCCAGGCAGTTCCTACTGCACCACCCGCAAAGCCCCAGGCACGCGCCAACAGCACGCCCGCCCGCCTTAAACTCTCCTGAAGAATATGAGTATTTTCACATCTGTGAGAATTCGATGGAGCCCTCAGACCCCTCAGGAGGTGTCAGATCGGCCTCTGTCGTCACGCTGCACCAGCGGGTGTGACGAGAGCCACCCAAGCCCTCTGCTTCTCACGCTTCCTCAGTTCTGCACTTCTCTCGGGTCCGCTTCAGCTGGCGGAGCGCCTGCCCTCCCTGCCTGCCGCCCTGCCTGGCCTCCCTGCCTGCCGCCCTGCCCGCTGCGCTGCCTGCCCTCCCGGGCTCTCCTGCCGACAAGCAGCAGTAGGCTGAGCGCTTCTTTTTCCACTACTTCTCTAATTTCACCTTTTCTGTTCACGTCCCACTCCATCCTCTCCCTCTTGTGCCCTTCAGCCCACTCCCCACACCACGTCCCCGTCCCGAACCGCCGCGTGGTCGGTAACTCCAGCCCACCTCATAATCGTACCCTACGGAGAAGAGGCAGTTTTGGGAGGGGGTGAGCTCCCTCGCAGCCTGCCATGGGCAATGGGTGCTGAAAACCGTGGGTTTCGCAGCACAGCTGGTGAAGGGAAGGCCCTTCGAGGGCTGTACCCTCTCGGTCAGCAGCTGTACGCTTCTGGCCACCCGCTGGAGAGCGTGCGACTGCACAAAACCAACGCAGCACCCGATTCGGGCTGATAAAAGATCATAGTTTTCCACAGACATACACCACTGTCTATTCCATGAAAAGAAAGGGACTGGTACAACCTCATGCGCCAAAAGCGCCTCTTGTGTTAGCGGGCCCCACGATCACCCGGGACACGTGGTCCTGCCCGTAGCAGACGCAGGTTCCCGACTCCAGCCCTGGGCTCTCCCACCCGCCACATGCCCACGCTCCGGGGACACACAGACCTCTGCGCAACGACACTGAAAGAGCAAAGCTGGAAAGAAAGATTCTTGCTTTTGATGTCCAAGTACGCTACCAGAGCAAGTTCACAATCGACTCTATGAGGCAAATTTTATTACATGACTCAATTTTGGGGATCAAGATTTGCAAGCGTAGTTTTGCAATACACTGAAACAGAGTGATATTTTAAGCCAATGTGTAGCAGCATTTACTTTATATATCTGTTTGCATTTATTTTGTAGACATGCTTAAATGCCAAATCCTCTTAAGAATGATGGGCTATTAAATTACACATTCACAGACACAGTATAAAACAAGTCTTTTTAAAAGCTTACTTAGAAGGAGCGTATCAGGCAAAAGGAAGATCGTCCAGGTTGATTTCTCTGGGAAGCGGCTGCAGCAGCATTAGTTGCCTCACGCCGTCCCCTTCCCGCGTTCCTGCCCTCTCCCCCCAGGGCCGAGGGAGCGGGGCAGATGCTTTTTGGCGCAGTTCTTTATTTCAGCCCGCCGGCTGGAATGCTGCTCCGGGACTGCGCTGTAGACGCAGGTCAGGTAGGAATCAGTCCGTCACTTCCAATGACTAAGAGCAAGGTGAACGGGCTACGCAGGAGCGAGCAGCTCTCCAAAGACACCATTTGGAGGCGGCTTCTGCCACGCACGCTGCAGAAAAGGGCAGAGCTGGGGACCGGTGCAGACCAGAGTCCCCGAGCTTTGTCCTGTAAAGTGCTGCACTTTCAAAATGTTTCCTACAATGGGGAACAAAAGCATCGTTTCACTTTACACCTCCAGACAGAGAGGAGGACACTACAGAACACAGTATCGTTACTTAACATAGCGGTAACAGGTCCGATGCCCATCAAGTCCCTTGTCCAGCCCGGCTATCCTGGGCGCTGAGCTGAATCCAGCACAGGAACTCATGGGCGAGGACAACCTCCCTGGGCAGCTCCTTCGGCTCTCGGGCATGAGCCTCCTCGCAGGCAGGAGGTCTTCTCAGGGAGCTGGAACCAGACATTTTGTTCAAACGGAACTGTTCTCTCCCTTTCCAGAAATTTGCTTTGGGTTGAAGATATTAATGACAATTTTTCATCACAAGCAATCTATTTTTTGGCAGAACATAGCTATAGGCAGAAACATCTTTTTGATAGAAAAACATCTTGCTTTTTTTTTTTTTTTAATACTAGCTCTTGTCTTCATCATAAATAACTTTGGAACCAGCAAAATAACCAGTCTCAACCTCAGTAATACACCCTGAATCCAACCGATTTATTGGTATTGCTTCAGGCAGTGTTTTGATAGTAATAACTTTCTCACATAAGAACTGGAATAAACACTGCTGCATGCTAAGTAGAATTTGCATGCTAGAAATATCTTTTTGCACCCCAGAGAATGAATGACCTCACAAACAGCTGTAAAGCTGAATGGAGGCCAACACCCGAAGAAATTCATCTGAGGAACATCAGCCCAAAGCTAAAGGCCAAGACTGGAGGACCACCAGTGAATGGAAACTCAGATCCTCACAAATTTCAGAGTTTAGTTCATTGTAGATTATTTAGTGCTGAAGATCTGAGCTGAATATGCCCAAGTCAAAAACAATGGACACCTGATTACCTATTACTGTTACGTAAAGCAGCACTACGATTTAGAGAGGATGTCAAAGAATAAGGTGCAGATGAGCTGTGACCTCTCCTGTCCATCCGCGACCCAAAGTTCAGTGAACACACCTACTGCAGTCAAGTGTTTCCTTCACTCGGGAAGACCATAAGCCAACGAATTTCTTCAGCCAAAGCTTATACAGACAAGTCCTTTAGAAAAAGGAGTGCTCTAAGTGCCATTTATTGTGAAATTAAATGGCAGAGTTTAATATTAAACACCAAACAGTTCTGTAACTATTCGTTAGCTGCAGAGCAGCGTAGATGAAACCCTGTCTCCAGGTCAGCCTTAGAACAAGGGGCTGCACTGCCAAACGCTCACACATCCACCAGAAACCCGGGATGACACACAAACTCCTGAGCGGGAATTTGGGTGTAGTCCCTGCAAAGAGTTATGGCTGGAGAAGGAACGTCGAGAAGGACTTGGAAACCCAGCGGACAAACAGATCACCTAGAGGTGTCCTGGGGCTTCTCAAAAGGAACGCTGCTGGTGCTCGCTAAACCAGTGAACGCTCAGGCAGCGGTAACAAACTTAGGCGCAGAGGTGGATTCTGTAAAAGGACATCAATTAAAAACCAGACCGCGATGGAAAGGAGGATGAGAGTCCGGTGGTTGTCTGCAATACAGTTCTAATACTCTACAACTCATATTACATCTTCCATGCTTTCACTAAGAGAAAATATTGCACTGTGTTAAGGCCCGTTTAAAACAATGAAAATCTTATATATATGTGTTCATATTTTTAAACAAACAGGGTATGCAGTAACTAAGAGTTATAATGCAAAAATACTCCCGTAATTTTTATAAATTAAACTTATTAACAATCTTCAGAGTTCTTCGAAAAGCATCCTTAGAATTTATGGCTTTAGGTGGTACCAGGAGATTTAATTTATCACTTTGGCTCATCAGGTAAAAGAGTTCACGACTTAATTAGCTCTGCGCACTCAAACAAGTATTTATTTCACTTGCGTTTCTCTGTTAATCACGCAGTTCTGCAGGCATTTTTCTCCCGCTGTGTTTGACAAAAGCTAGCTCCCAGCAAGTGGGCGAGTTCTAGCACTTGCAATTTTTGTGCCTCTGAAGTCCTTCATTACAAGACAGCATTTATAGCGGGCCAGTACCAGGGACCCGTCCCCCCGCCGCGCTGAAGCGGCCCCCGGGCGAGCGCGGGGGGGCAGGGGGAGCGGCTGGGCGTCCCCGACCCCAGCCAGGGCTCCGGCCGCGTCCAGCACAGAGGGGCAGGGGTCAGCTGGCTCTGCTCCCGGCTCATCGCCCCTCTCACGCCAGCTGGGCGCTGCCGTCGCTGCTGAAGGGCGACAGGAATACAGAGATTTCTCTCCCTTTGCTATAATTCATACGGCACAAAATAAATAGTGGGTTTCACTGACATTTATAAACGACTTCTGTTGGGCTCAGAGTTGTCTCATCTGACCCCACAGGAACAAGAAACACCCCTCAAAAAAGAAGAGCCAAACAAGATGTACTGCACGCAGCCAGCAAATGGCCTGCTCCCGAATACCCCACAGGAGGAAAGTGTCTTTCAACGCGAGGGGGCTGCCGTGTCACAGCCGGGATTACGCCCGTGAGGACGGTATGACAGGTTCTAGCCGGGAGCCTCTCACTGCAACGTGTAGCAAGTCCTACTGCGAGTCACCTGCTGCAAAACCCACTCCACCTTTCACCACCAAATCATTTCTGTGGTTACGGGGTCTGGTGGGAGGTGTCCCTGCCCAGGGCAGGGGGTTGGAACGAGATGGTCTTCAAGGTCCCTTCCAACCCAAACCATCCTGTGATTGGAACGCAGTGCACAAACAGCCGCCGCTCTCCGCCTGCCAGGACAGGTAAATGGCGTGATATGAAGCACAGCTATCTTCTGATTAAAATGAACCCATTATCTCCACTAAAAGCAGAGCTGATAATCTAATGACTGCTTCAAACAAAATGTCTTCTTGGCAGCTGCAACATTGAATCAGAATCTGCAGCAGTTTCCTGCACATCACTAAAACAGCCATAAAGCAAAACCTACAAAATTTGAGAATCAGTAAAGCAATATTCTATAGCTACTCTGTACTTCCTTGAAAGACTGCAGTGCTTCTTACAGCCAAAAAAACTATCAAACTTGGTACATTCTGACAATCTCAAAGCAGTTCTTAAAAATTTCTGGACCAATCCTCAGTTGGTCCTGCGAGGCAGATGTCATGGGTGCTCCTGGCATTCCACGGAGGGGAAAGAATGGAGAAAAGCTGACAGGCGCGAAGACGACAGGATGCGTACAGAGAACAATCCTGAGACCACTTCAAATACCTACAGCACTGCAAAACAGCGTGTTCAGAGGGGAATTAATCTGAGCAGTTTCAGCTCAGAGAGGCTTCGCAGCCAGGCTTCTCCGGGTCTCTCGGCTGCCCGAGGGCGATCAGCAGGGAGGCGCCTGCCTCCACAGGACAATGGGAGCTGCCCCAACACGCGTGCCCAGCATACAGCCTCTTATCAAATGTTGGAAAGTTAGAGCTGCCTCACCTTTAGAGAGGCGAAATAAATCCTAACCACCAACACATCAAGTCCTAAGAGAGCCCAAGAAACATCTGAGAGCCCTTTGATCTTATGTGTAGTGAAGTCATTTGCATAACAGGTTGAAGACTTTTCATACTAATTTCAATGGACTTTGAAAAATGGGAGCAGGGCGCTGGCAAAGGACCGAAATGATTCTGTCTAAAGGATGGATGGGGAAGTCCCAGTCACCTCCTCCTGCATCCACTGCAGATGCGGGTGCGCAGGCTGGTCGCTGTGGCAACACGCGCCCACGGGGACCACGGCCTCCTGCTCACTGCGCCTGGCAACAAGAAGGATGGGAGACAGCATTTTTTCCTATTAGCTCTTAAAATAAGCCTGGGATGACTAAATTGCAGCAGCTGTACCTTAGAAATAAAGTAACTGCTTAATTTCCACAACCTGGAGGTCTTCTTACTCTATTCCTAGGCTACCGCAATTACTAAAATAAAAGGATGAGCAAACTTTTTTTTTAAAACCCCAACAAAACACAACCCCCAACCCCCCCCCT